>JAAEAF010000612.1:0-98222 GCA_011037195.1 Triatoma infestans | reverse complement strand
CTCTAAAGTGCTATCTTTAATTTATTGTACGACTCATATAATGATAATTAGAATTAAATGTGTTACCAAATTCCGATATCGGTTGATCGGAAGTATGTTTTTACTGATCAGTTTTTTTTTCAGTTTTCTTCTAAGATTTTATCCATGAAAAAAAGGTTTCATTAAACTTGTATTACTACCTAATTATGAACGCAGAACCCTATCACTTTTTTCCTAGAAAATTCATTTAAGATGGTTTTGAGAGAGGGAGAGGTTTATACTTGCCTCAAAGATGACGTACTATAAAGTTTAGATTTTTCTAGTCATGTAAATGGAAGGCAATTAAATTTGTAGTAAGAATTTAAATTTGAAGCAAATTCAGTAATTATGTAAATTTTAGTAAGAGAAAGTCGTGTAAATGTTTTACATTTTATTTATTGTAAAATCCATTCCAAATATGGTGTGGTTGTAATGGGATCCGAATCATTAAAGATTCATGGATCCGAAGAACGGAGAAGCAGACATTAAATGAATCAAAAGTTAGTTACTCCACACCTTGACCAGACTAGGAAGGGACAGTTCGATTCATAAAAGTAGAGCGACAACAGTACCGGTTCAGGAGGAGTTTAAGACCAGTTAACAACCAGTCAGCAACCTCTATCCACTAACTTCTCATCACTCAGCCAGTCTGTCTCTTTATATTTCTCTCGGTACCTAACTTTTTTATTTTACGGTTTAAGTCCTTACAGTTTGTGTGTTCTTTTCATTATACAATGTTCAGCATATATATGTGCTAGTTTATTTCTCTAAAATCCATTTTCTCTAATTCTCTCTCTTTCTCACAATCATTATAATGGTGAATTTATTTTTGAGTTATCTAATAAATGTGAAGCGGTTATTAAGAGATTACTATTAACTCTCATAATATGCTTATGCTTATTCAAAACCCACTTAAATATTGCATTATTTTATGTGCTAGTTGGACTCTAAAGATTATCGTTGAATATTAATTTTTTATATATATAATCTGTTCCATTTTTTTTGTATAAAGGGGGAAAAAACGGTAAGCTTCGTAAATTGTAATATAATTACAGAAATAAAAATATATATATATATATTATATCTAAAGATAAAGACAAGGTCAGTTCTTCTAAAAGAACGTCAATACCAAATATATTTCCAGTTGTTTCCTTTGTGGAGTCCATTGTTAAAAAGGAAGAGGTAAGGATTCTTTCTTCTTACTCTTCTCCCTATAATGGTAAGCTTCGTTTAATGTTGTTTTATTTGAGTTTTATTGTTACTAAACTCTAGTGTTGTTTATTGAAGCTTGACAATAAAAATTGCTTCTCTAGTTTTGTTAAAATAAAGATAAACATTCTATCATATCTTTTCTGTTGTCTTCAGGATTGTTAAATTATTTATAACATGAAATGGCTCTTCTTTCTTTTGCTCTCTTGACTTTCTAGCTTATATACCACTGGTTTTTTGAACTTGTCTTTAATGTATGTTTTCTGTCAGAAGAAATAACAGCTTTTCAAAAAATAATATATTTTTAAATAGACATAGTCTTCAAGAACATAATTTATTGTTTACTACCATTTTGATTTTTCACTTTGATATTTATTCTAATTAACATGAAACTTGTTGAGGTGGTCATCGACCGGTTTCGGGCGTTCGCCCATCTTCAGGATGCGTTTGTCACACAGTGTGTGATAACACAGACTTGCACACAGAGCAAATGAGTGTGTAAACTGAATTTGCTCTGTGCAAGTCTGTGTTATCGCACTGTTGACAAAGCATCCTGAAGATGAGCGAACGCCTGAAACCGGTCGATGACCACAAAAAGAAGCAGGCTATCACGGAAAATGTCTCGGAAACATGAAACTTGTTTGGAGCTTTCACTGCGATCTTATTTCTAGTAAGTAATATAGGAAAAAAAAAATCTGGTGTAAAACACTCATACGATTTGCTTTTATATGAAAATTACTACAATTATATATTATATACGGAGATGGCTCAAGTATCTGCTCGGCAGGTATGGTAGTGATTACATTGTACTCCAGGAGAGAGCGCCAATAAAATTGATCAAACTTTTGAAATTTAATGTCGCAGATTTCTCAAACCTCCATAAAAAGAATGAGATGGTTGTACAGCACACTCTCAAGATTCTGCGTGATTCTATTACAGGGGGTTCTGTAAATTTTTTTTCAACTTGTTGTCTTCTCCATCCTCGCATCATTGTTTGTCATAATCTGGAGCTAGAGTGGCGTTAATCGTTCTTCAGGCTGTACTTTCTAGGACGCTTCTTTGGCCAATCTGTCTGCCAGTTCTTTCCAGGAAGCTCATAATGAGAGATGGGATCCTCTGCAGATCAGTCTTGTACTTAAGCTCACTGTTTGGGCCACAATATCTGAAAGAGACTCTTTTTATGGTCAGCAATTACTGGGATTGCTACTTGGGAATCCACAAAGATTGTAGCGTTCTTAGTGGATCTTTCTCTGGTCAGTTCTTCAATTGCCAAATCGAACTGCTGCAATCTCGAAATTAGTAGTGATTCTCTCTATGGGCTCAGATTATTGAAAAATTGAATTTTAAACACCCATTCCTGCATTACTGCCTTCTCCTGAGCCATCTGTGTACATATTACAGACATCGGGAGTAGGATACCCCTGTGCATTTTTCTGCAAGCGCTGTTCAGCGCAGTTCGGTTTCATTAATACTTTCAATTTTCTTTACGCGATTTGGTTGCTCTATCTCCGAGAGTTGGATTGCACTCGTACCCACCATCTACACTCTTCTCAAGCGGGGGTTTTTCTCTTTTTTATGATTTCAGTGTGACCTGACTATGAGGAAAGATTGCATTGTTATTGAGCACAAATTATATGTGTAAAATAAATATGTATAAAACTGTACAAACTTAATCAATTTGATGATTATTTTAAGACAAAACCAAAAAGAACCTTATAAATAAATTTGTTTAATAGGAAATACGGATTGACATTGTAATAAAAACTAATAAAGGTTCGTCATGTACAGTATTGGAAGCGATCACTTTGTCATTTCAGTAATTACGACTCTCAGTCGCCAGATTTTTTTTTTTATTTAAAAATATTATCAATAAAAGTGTGCTATCTAAGCAAGTGTCTTATTTCATTTCTATGTTTTAAATGTAGAGTCCCGTCCGGTAATTGATGAGTAAACCTGTTCCAGGCAGACACTTTATGCTATGACATATTAAATGACAGATGTTTTTTACGTTCTGTTCTCTATTGAGCTAGTTCAGTGGACATGTGTGTAAATAATAGTACACTGCTAACGGGTGAAGAGTACTCTGTACTCGACCGGCAAGTTATTGTGTCAAGTGCTTGCGTCAGTATTTTTTTTTTACACCGTCCAGTTCAGACCTACTCTTAGGTGGTACTCTGAAGAGGTAGATCAGTTTTTGACATTTTATTCTATTCTATACCCAGCATCATTGAAATTGGCAGGTCATTTTTAATCTCTTTTGGAGTTGGTAATTTAATTTTTTAATCTTTGTAAATTAAAATTATTATTTCCCAATTGTCTTTTATGACCAGATTATTGTTTTATAAAAAAATAAAATTATATCAGTTTTTCGAGCAGATATTTCGACTTTTAGATTTGTAATCTTCATCTGTGCTACAGAGAAAACATAGAAAATAAAAATAATAAATAAGAGTACACAAAACTATAAACTGTTACGAATAAAATATTTATCTGTTAACTCTATTTACTAAGCATTATTAGTTTATATTATACTGCGGCAAGAGATTATATATCTCTCTTATAACTATGCATGAGATAATGAACTTGATCCCTTCTCACACGATATACATATCGGACATTCCCACACACCCATTCACAAAACTTTGTACATACATATGCAGATTACAACTGCCACATCAGATACCATTTTTAAATCAGCATCATACAAATTACAGAGACACAAGTACAGGCAATAGAAACATGTACAAAAAAGTGGTGAATTAAAGGAATACTTAAAAATTCCTTAACCGGAAGTATCACTTTACTGAATGATTTTTTTTCACGTTTTTGCGATTTTCTCAAAAATAGCTTCAACGATTTTCTTTAAACTTGTTAAATCAACTAAACATACAATGATGTACAACTTTTATTTGAAATATTTCTCCAGTTAAATTCATTTAAGGGCACTTTTTGGGGAGAGGTGGGGTTAGGTTTTCCCACTAAAATGCTATTTCAGTTTATTATACAATTCTGTCTTCTAAATAATATTAATTAGAATTAAATATTTTGTTGAAATTCCGTGTTTGAAGAAAATCGGTTGACCGGAAGTGTGTTTTTATTGAAAAGTATTTTTCAATTTTCTCCTACTTTCTCTATAACGGCTGCAAAGGATTTTTATATGAACTACACATTTGAAGAGGTACAACTTTTATTTGTGACATTTCTCCTAGTGAAGTCATGTAAGGGGGGGGCTTTTGGAGGAGCGGTAGCGTTATGTTTTCCTCTAAAGTGCTATCATAGTTGATTATATAATTCTACCTTCTAAACAAAATCCCTTCGAAATAAATACGATTGCCAAAATTTTGTGATTCAAGAAAATTAATATACCGGAAGTGGATTTTTACTGAACAGTTTTCTTCATGTTCTCCATAAAAACACCGACAAATTTCATTAAATTTGGTATACTTACTATAAAATTTATCAATTACAATTTTGTAAACCACAGTAAGAGAAAGTTGTGTGTGTGTGTGTGTGTGTGTGTTTCACACCAGATTTTCTGTCCATTTTTTGCGAAAACAGCTGCCACAATTTGATTATAATTCTGTATATTTGTTATTATATATTTTGTTTTATTACAGTTAATTGAACATTCTTCCGAAAAAATTGATTTTTGGGATATTCCGTTGAAGCTGCATAACTTAAGTCTTACATTTATACAGGGTGTCCCATTTAAACGGGCCACTTTTGAAATAACTCTTAAACGAAGAAAGATATCAAAAAAGTGAACATAACGTTTGTTGAAGTATTTGCCCTATAGTTTATGATGGTGTTAATATTATTTTATTTTATTGCCGCCTTACACCTGAAATGGGTGATTGAAAGTTGCGATTTCCTTTTACCCCCCACTTTTTACTACTGTATTGAAAACTACTAAAAAAATGAAGAAAAATGCCGTTAATTTCACTTCAATATTTCAAACCATTGCTGAGATATTCAATCATAAAGTTTAAATTTTCGTCGTTTTTTTTCCTATTTCTTTGTTTCATAAACTAAAATTAAAAGCGGATTTTCTTATTAATTTCCAATAAATAAGAGAGTTCAAATGCTGACAACACTTAAAACCTATATTAGAACCACAGGGGACTTAAAAATCAGTTACAACTTCATTAAAACAAAGCAATATTCCAGTTTATTTACAAAAATCTATAAAAAAAAAATATTTCCTAATTATTCAATATGACCTCCTCGGCTTAACCGGCACAAGCGCAGTCGCTGCCCAACAGATGAAGTTGCTAACGGTATCATGTCTGCCGGAATTGCTAAGCAGGTTTGGATTAAGTCTTCTCTAAGTGCTTCTGGAGTTGTTGGTTCCCTGATATAAATTTTTTCTTTGAGATATCCTCAAAGAAAAATTCAAGAGGGGTTAATTCTGGCTATCTGGAAGGCCAGCTTACCTTACCGGTCCCTGTCTCCCGATCCAGCGGCTACTGATTCATTTTTCTCCTCGCCGGATCGCCTCCTCGTTTTTGTAGTTTTTATTTTCGCGAAATTGGAGAAAAATTAGTTTGTTTGTTCATGTGTACGCATTGTATATACACAATATTTTTCTTTAAATAATTACTAACATTTTCAACTAACAAATATTTTTCAACTTCTGCAAACATTGCGTACTATGTATACATAAAATATACTTTTCTTTATGTGTGAAGAAATATTTGTAAGCATATTCCGCGTGTAGTAAGATCTGACGATAAAATATAGGACGACAATCCTTAAGGGGCTTAATATTTGAAGGTTTACTAGTAGAAGGGTATAGGTTATTTTTAGGAAAGGTTAACATGGTAAGCAGAGGGTTAGACCCCAAGGGGTGTTAAAGAACGGAGAGAATGTAGAGACAGAGCCTCAGGGAAGAAGTGTTGGTTTATATATATAGTGGTAAGGTGGTGGTAGTATATATATCCTAGTAGGACTTGTGTGTGTTTATACTGGTTTAGGATGGGATGAGAAGGTAATTGGCACACATAGGCACAAGGACATTGCACAAATATTCAAACCTGACGGGACTTACTAAAGGAAAGAGGCAGAGATATATGCTGTCTGTGAGAGAAAGATTGAGAGCACGTATATTCTGTGTGTGTGTGTGTGTGTGTGTTTTTGTTGTAGAATGTTAAATAGGATCAAAAAAGTGGACCAGTCGTATCTTTGTGCTCTGTTAATTTCAAGAAAAACATACCTCTTCAATTTGATATAATAACAGCAGTGTGATTCAATTAAGTAGATAATGAGTTTGGTAAAATAATCTGGATTTATTAGATGTTACGCCTTAATTATAACATTCTTAATCTTGAAATTTCAACGGTAGTATGTCCGTCTACCGTCTAGCCATGTCAGACTTTCATGGTACTATACATCTTCTTCCGTCCTTCTCCTATATTCCACCAGCATTTTCTTATTTCTCCATACGATACCTCTCTTTTCACACGCTTCCTTTACACCGACCTTTCATCTTGTTTGCGGTCTGCCCCTCTCTCTCTCTCTCGGTCCACCAACATGTGTCTTGTATGCCACTGTAGCCGTCCTCTCGGTGCTCAAACTTAAGATATGCCTAAGCCAGCGTAATCTAGTCTCTTGTGCCTTCTCTTCCGTTGGTTTTATTCTGGCCTTTATTTACTAGTGTTTAGTACTATGCCCCTCTGGTTCTGAAATCCTTCTCTGAAGGATGTGCTTCTAGGATGGGTGCCAGGTCACAGGGGAATTTTTGGAAATGAGCAGGTGGATAGGTTTGCCAAATTTCTGAAATCCTTCTCTGAAGGATGTGCTTCTAGGATGGGTGCCAGGTCACAGGGGAATTTTTGGAAATGAGCAGGTGGATAGGTTTGCCAAATTAGGCGCCTCTCTTCTTTCAGTGGTTCCCGAGCCGCTGTTGGCGTGTCTTCTGGGCACATGTCGGTCGCTTCAGGACAGGACAGCCTTCACAGCATTCATCATTATGGATGAGTCTCAGTTGGTTTTCGGCAGTCCAAAATGTATCGGGGTCCGGACAAGAATTAGTGAGACGTTGCTGAGTTTTTCACGGAGTGCTCTCAGGCATCTGGTTGGATCTCTTACTGGACATTGTGGTTTAACGAGACTTCTGTACATAATGGGGCTCATGCCGGATCCATTTTGTAGAGTCTGTGAGAGAGAGAAGGAAACACACATTCATCTTATGACTGATTGCTTGGGTTGTGAGGAAATTAGGTTCAGGACCTTTGGTCGGAATAGGATGTCTGTGGAAGAGCTTAGGCTTAAGGTTATTGTCTGCGGTGAATCTTAGATGGATTAGATCCGGGTCTGCATTTTTGTTATAGACCCGGCTTGTTGTTGTTTTTCTTGGGGTAGCTATATGGGCCTAGTGAGGCTTTGGATAGCGTAGGGTTTCCCTCCCCATAGACAAATAATAATAATAATGCCTGTCTGGTCTTTTCCTACTCAAATATCTCATCTCAATAGCCTTTAACTGAATTTTATGTTTTTCTTATGTTTTATTCTTTCTTTTATATTGTTCAGGACAAGGAAGCCGTCCCTACCGCATTAAAAAAAAAAACCAAAGTTAAATTTCTTTGTTAATTACGCTTTTCAGTCCATATTTGGCCTGATTTCATACTCCTGGAAAGTAGCGAACATATACTACTACCAACTTCAACATGCCTTTGTAATGGTAAATGGTGTGGAGTTGTATTGTAGTCGTGGTAGGTGTAGCACGAGCGTTTTAGTGAAAATTAGGGTTAAGATGTGTAATTTAAAAAACGAGAATGAAGTGTAGAATAATTGGAAGTCCCACTGGTTTATAAATAAATATAATCTGTCCAAATAATAACTACAAGTTAATTGTTATTAATAAGCTTATTGAAATATATTGTGAAAAACTGGCACGCGGATGTTTTCACTTTGGTAGCTAGAACGAGTCTGTTAGTAAATTTAAGTATTTTACAATATCACACTATTATGTTTAAGAAATTAAGTATTTATCAAGATTAATGCAAAACTGGCACAGATATTTAGAGAGCGATTCCTGAAGTGTTCTGTTTGAAGGTTGATGTGAGACTGTCTTTTTTTGAACTGAACTATTTGAAAGCTATGGCAGACTCTATTCTTTGGAATTGCTCTCTCTCTCTCTCGCGGGGGAATTTTATTACAAAGGTTTGGCCTAACGGAATTTAGTGTCTTTGTTTTCTTAATAGCAATGACAGATTTAATATACCTGGTTCTAAAATACACACTTTCTGAAGGTAAATTCACAGCACTAAAATATTAACAAAAATACAATTTTGGATACTATAAAATATTCAGAAACTTTAAACTATTATTTTTCGATTTTGTCCTTCCACTACATTATCCCCCCTCCTGGAGAAATTTTTCGGCACGAAAAATTTGGGAGATAATCTGGAGTTGTAGAGGCTTGGAAGTTATCGAGAGGCGTGTGTGTAACGTCTGCAAGGTTGCCGTGGGTTGTAGGGTGCAGTCATCTTCTTCTGCGGCTAACGCTGCTTGAAGGTGTGAGCGTTGCGTCGTGTTTGAATGTATTCTCAAGCGAACGCTGCGTGAGTGGGTGAACGTTGCTGTGGTTGTAGGCTGATAGGCGAACAGCGAACACTGCTTGGCGAGTGAGAGTGTTGCTGATGAAGATGTGACTGGCAATGGGTAGACAAGGTGATCAGTGTAGATAAGTCGGTACTGTAGGTGTGTATGTACTTTCTTGAATTAACTCTATATGGACAAAAAAAAACTCTAAGTATTTCAAAAACAATTAACAAATAAATAAATACACAAAATACACAAATAAAAAAAATATATATATTTAATAAGCGTGCAGGATGCGCAAGGATGTGAGGATAATCGCAAAGGGTATGAGAAGATGAAGATCTTTTCCTTTTGTAGAAATCTTGTGTTTCTGAAAATAATCATACAGAGTTATACATTAATTTATATGATAAAATTTCTAACAAATAACGTGCAATATTGACTAATCATAACATGCAATTAAATTCATGCGCATGCAATAACATTCGTGCTCATGCAATGGTGCAGTCGACGAAGATTCTTGGATCTGTAAAAGAGAGGTTAAACAAATTTAAATTTCAACAAATATTAGTGTAAAAATTATTAAAGCTAAGAAGTAAAGATGAATATATATCTTGAGGGAGTATGCACAAGGGTGAAGCCGACTGTATGTTCATCAGCTCTTCAGCTTTGCTGTGTTTTCTAGATACCTTAAGTTAACAATAACATTAAAATACAAATGATAAACAAGTACAAGAATAATACAAATTATTTAATTTCCTTTTAAGGCGAACTAAAAAAAATAAATAAATTAGTTTAATACAATAAAAAACATCAATATTAACGTATAAACATATTAAACAAATTCACGTGGTCGTCTTGATTTCTGCAACATAAAATAAATTACAATTATTATTTAAAATATATAATGCAATAATTACAAATATTAAAGCCGGAATAATTTTATGACTCGAAGTACGATAGTTTTCAGTGCTGAAACAAAAATAATATGTCATTATTGCAACAACTTAATTAGATATAAACCTGATACATTTATGTTACATATAACATTTACATGTGGTGTAGTATGTAAAGTTAAGAAGTGTGATAGATTGAGAATTATTTCAAGAGATTATGTCAAGTATTTTATTTCAAGTGTTATGCATTGTGTGCGCGAGGTGGCACAGAAATTTTGTGGCTAGTTACTAGGGATTTTAGTGAACTTAGCGATTAGTACTAAACTAGTGCGTTTGAGTACTGGTTGAAAATTGAATGTTGGATTTATTAAGTGTTAGATACGTGCGTAAATTAATGATTACCCTGTAAGAATGTTTCTACAAGTATTCATTGGAAATGGCCTTTTAATTGCGAAAGTATGAATTCGCCAGAAAATTTGTAATTTTTGACATTGTCCGCATGCAAATGAAGGGACGTAATGCCATAGTTAGGTATTACTTGGTTAGTCAGAGATTTTAAAATAATGTTGGAATGCTGAAGGTTCTTATTTCGACAAAAACTGGAATCCACTAGGCTGTGACTAGCTCCAGTGTCTACAAGGGCACGAATAAATTTTTTGCCAATTCTTAAATTTACTAACAAATTATCAGAATTGGTGAAAGCAGGTATGAGAGCCAAGGTCATAACATCAGGTTCGAGAAAGCGACTGAGGGCTAACTCGTTTTGGGTTGTATTTGGAAACAATTACGAGCCGTATGTCCAAATGTTGAACAATATTGGCAAGTGGGCCTATTTTGGAGGTGATTGCTAGTTTCGTCACCATTATTGTTATTATGACTATACTGGGGTCTATCTGAATAAGGGTTAAATCGCGAATTGTTTGAATTAATTCGAGGACTATGATTATTACTATAATATTGATTATTATTATTATTGTTATAACGATTATTACTATTTGCTCTGTGATTAAGGTTTTGAGGAATATTAAATTTCTTAGGCATTTTGCCAAAGTTAGTACGAGGTTTTGGTCTGAATTTGTTGGTGCAGTCCACGTCAAAATGTGGACCGGAACAATGGCGACAAGGTCTGTTCTTTATTACATTAAATACTCTACAAGTGGTAGTTGGTTTTAATTGTGGCTTTTGACTTTTATTACGATGCGGGCATTCTCTGTGGAAATGCATTTGTCCACAGTAACGACAAGGAGATGGAGGTGTACGATTAGAATTTTTCGAAGTTACAGCGAAAACTGTGGGGTTTGTTTCAGAAGCCTGAACTTCTTTTAGGGCATTGGCATAGGAAAGTGCTTCATCTAATTTTTGAGGAAGCTTCGTTCGCACCTCATTACGAAGCGGTTGAGGAAGTGACTTCAAGAATGCATCAGTGGCCAGTTTATCTAGAATTGCTTGTAAGGCCTCGAGTGGGTTAGCTTGAGCTTTTAAATGAATGGCGGATTGGATATGTCTAATCCTATCCGCGAATGTTTCAGGAGACTCAGTGGGCAAGGACTGAATATTAGTCATCTGTTGTAAGAGGACTAAGGGTGTTTTTTCCTTACGAAATCGGGCTAGAAGTCGCTCTGAAATTAGAGGATACGTTATATTTGTACCCTGGCGTTGTAATTCGGCCTTCTGGGTGTCGTAAAATATTTTTGCAGAACCTGAGAGCCTAAGTGCTAATATTTCTAATTTAGCAGCGTCGTCCCAGCCAGAAAGACTAGCACAATGGCTAATTTGGTCTAGGAAATCGGACACTTTGGCTGAATTTTCGCCATCGAAGGTAGGTAAGCTATTAATTAATTGTAAATTTCTTAAAGAACTAGCTGGTTGATTGCTGGGGGTGGGAGGATTTGGCTAATTGTTGCTGAGCAAGCAAATATTCTACAGCGGCGTCGATTTTCATGTTTTGTCCGTTAATTTTATACATTTTGGAAATCAAAATTCACAAGGGATAATGCAAATACAAAATTTCAAAAACTAAAATTTTTCAAATTACAAAAATGAAATTCAATAAAAATTCAATTATGGGAAATATTTAGATACTTCCGCTGAGAAACTAATTTAAAAGTTAATAAAATTATCTGATGGATAATTAGTTTAATTATTAAATTGGAAATTTTACGTACTTGTAAATTTGTGGATTCTTGTTGAAAATATCCCAAACAGCTGGCACCAATGTAATGTATGGTGTGGAGTTGTATTTGTAGTAGTGGTAGTGTGTAGCACGAGCGTTTTAGTGAAAAGGGCTTATTAGTTTGTAATTTTAAAAGAGAATGAAGTTTAGTAATAATTGAGAAGTCACCACTGTTTTATATAATAAATATAATCTTTCAAATAATAACTACAAGTTAATTGATTATTATAAGCTTATTTAAATATATTGTGAAACTGGCACTGATGTTTTCACTTTGGTAGCTAGAACGAGTCTGTTAGTAAATTTAAGTATTTTACAATATCACACTATTATGTTTAAGAAATTAAGTATTTATCAAGATTAATGCAAAACTGGCACAGATATTTAGAGAGCGATTCCTGAAGTGTCCTGTTTGAAGGTTGATGTGAGACTCTCTTTTTTGAACTGAACTATTTGAAAGCTATGGCAGACTCTATTCTTTGGAATTGCTCTCTCTCTCTCTCGCGGGGGAATTTTCTTACAAAGGTTTGGCCTAACGGAATTTAGTGTCTTTGTTTTCTTAATAGCAATGACAGATTTAATATACCTGGTTCTAAAATACACACTTTTTGAAGGTAAATTCACAGCACTAAAATAATTATAAAATATTAACAAAAATACAATTTTGGATACTATAAAATATTCAGAAACTTTAAACTATTATTTTTCGATTTTGTCCTTCCACTACACCTTCCTCCCTCCAATAATCTTTGCAATTTAAGTAAGTTTTTTGTGGTTGGTTCCGCAGAGCTGGAAAGCATCAGAGATATTTCCCCGTGGTAACCTGCAGGATGATGGGCGAACGCCCGAAACCCGTCGATGACCACAAAAAGAAGTAGGCTATCTAAAATATCTGATAAATAGTTCTCGTTTAATTTATGGTTTCCTTGTGCTTTAAAATAACGCATGTATTATTATATCCTATAACATATGGTTTGTATTAAATTCAAATAATTTAAAGAGGCCGATATGCTTGAAAAATACTATTGCCAGTGCTGATGTCAGTCTACTGCTTGTTGCCTAATTGTAGACTAAAAGTGATCATTTTGAGGAGATTATAAATTAAAGATTTCAGACCAAATGGGTTGCAACAGGCTCAAGGATCGAATTAAAAAAAAAAGAAAAATTTGAAATGGCGAAGCAAATAAACAAAATTTGTTAACACTCAAAAGAAAATAAAAATGACGATTGAAGGCTAGCCATGACCTTACAGTAGTAAAATATGGATGTACGGGAAAAAGTTTCAGAGAAAATTAATTAATCTACTTCTATGTATAGTTTGTATAGAAAGTTCAAATAATTCTTTAGCATTTTTATCGAGAAAATCGTGGACTGAAAAAAAAAACGTTTAATTTTGTCGCACTTCAGACCAATCGATTTTTTTTTAAACTCAGAATTTTGGTAACAAATTTAATTGATATTAATATTACATAGATTATAGTACCATATAATATAAGGAATGACACTTTATAAGGAAAGCCTGACGTCACTCCTCTTCTAGAACAATTTATTCCAATCTTCCGAAAAATTCCATCATTTCAAAGTGGGACTTTCGGTAGATTGATTGTGATAAAAATCTTATAGTTAGGTCCCTTGGTAGGAACGAAATTTCAAGTTTGAACTATTTACGATCTTCAGTTTTTGCGCTTTTTGACCATATACAAACCAATACACCCACCCACCCACACACACACACACACACAAAACACCATTTTTTCAAAATCATTTTCAGTCTCAGAGAATCTCAAAACATGTTTTTCTTAACATAATGAGAAATGTAAAAAGCAATGAAATTGTTCTTTTTAAACCACTTAATTACATGAAAAAGAATTTTTAACTGGTTGGGAAATTAAAATTAAAGTAGAAAATAAGATTTATAGACTAGGATATAATATAATATTGGCAGTATCGATTTGTGGCTTTATGGAGATTTATAAACTACATTATTTTATGGTAATGTTTTTATAACCTCCTTAAACAGAGTTACTTGGCAAAATTGTTATTATCGAAGCTAATATTCTTAAAAAAAAAAAAAAAAAAACCTGGAAAATTAGAAACTTTATTATCAAGAATGATGGATTGTATGTGCCCACAATTTTGTTCATAATACATAAATCGAAGTGGGTCAGGTTTTTGGTTTTATGAAGAACATAATGGCGTTGATGATAGTGTGGAAGATATATTTGGTATATTGGTGGTAATGGGCGTTTAGAATGCATGTAGTAATGTTGATGATGAATGAGGACGAGTTATTACGCGGTGGGGAGAGGTTAGAAGCCGTGGAATGAAGAAGGGCTGAGAGTGGAGTAAGGTTTCTCTGTTCTCTAAAGACAGAGTGAAACCAGTGGAAGAGGAAGGCAATGACGGGCGCGCGCGGTTCCTTTGATGTCTGTTTGAGCTAGCTACAGCTCCACTGTGTGCCAGCTGCCCTAAGGCTGATGATACTTTACTAGTGTGGTATACTTGTGTGAATCTGGAAATGTGTATCTATAATACAAGTACTTAATACTAGTACTTACTATGACTACATAGTATGAGTGAATGTCGTCTTCGTTCGGTGGTGGAAGCGCTTGCTCACTCTCTCACAAGATGAATACACACTCAACTCCTATATAATCTTACCATGTTTATCTTTTGCAACCGTGAACATCATTTCCATATTACACTTTATATACATGGCATCATAATCACCGCCAGTCATTGATCATATATATTACCTTCCTCTCTACTACTTCCGCCATTTATATTCACAATATTTCCTATATCCACTAATGAATAACTAATCAATCGTAACTATACCTTTTTTATAAAAAATGAATGAAATGCTTAAGCTTTTCATATATTTGAATAAAAAGTTGTAATTATAAACAAAAAATAGGAGGAAGTAATTAAAAATAAGGTGAAGGGATTAGCTCAGTGGTAGCGCGCTGGACTAGCAATGCAGCGGTCCCCGGTTCGAGTCCAGCTGCTGCCCTTAGATTTTTTTCTTCCTAGCAGGCTCTTACTGCTCACGGTCCGGTGGTGGGCAGTGTTGTCTATAATGAGAGAACACAGAGGCCGGCAGTACACTGAGAAGGCTCCGAACTTTGGGGTAGCTATATGGGCCCAGAAGGACTTTGGATAGCATAGGACAGGTTTCCTCCCCACAGACAATAATAATAATTGAAATTAAGGCAATTTTTACAGATGGGATTTATGCCCAGCTACCGTTCTTTTGGACGGAGACGGTACTGTCACAATGACGACAAACTATGTTCTTAGTAAGACAAATAGTTTTTAGAGGAGTATTGGAGATTTAGTGTAAATTTAAATTATCCCAAGCTTTCTTAGTTTTGACATAGAGCACTCCGCTCAGGTATACAATTAAAATCCCCGTCACCATATTGAAGACTAGCCCAACTAGACTTTGTAATGTTAAAAACAATCTGTGTGAAACGCTCACACAACTTTCTCTTACTCCAGTTTTCCAAATTGTGATTGACAAATTTTATAGTTAGTGTACCAACTTTAATGAAAGTCGTCAAAACTGAAAAATCTCCAGTAAAAGCGCACTTCCGGTTTATTAATTTTCTGGATACTCGGAATTTTAGCCATCTAATTAATTTTGTTTGGAGTGTAGAATTGTACATTGCAGTTCATAGAAAAACATAACCCCTCCCCTCCTCCAAAAGTTCTCTTAAATGACATTACCAGGAGAAATGTTTCAAATAAAAGTTGTAGCTCTTTATATGTGTAGTTAACATTAATAGTTTAAAGAAAATTGTTGGAGCCGTTTTCAAGAAAATACCAGAAAACTGTAAAATACATTTCAATAAAAACGCACTTTCGGTCATTCGATATTTTTCAAACTCGGAATTTCAACAACATATTCAATTCTAATTAATATTATTTAGATGACAGAATTGTATAGCACTTTAGAGGAAAACTTAACCCCAACGCTCCCTTAAAAGTGGCCCTTAATTGAATTTTCCCAGAGAAATGTTTTAAAGAAAAGTTGTAGATCTTTGTATGTGTAGTCGATAAACCAAGTTTGAAAAAAATCGTCGAAGCCATTTTCTAGGAAATCGCAAGAAAGTGAAGTAACCATTCAGTAAAGTGGTACTTCCGGTTGACCTACTGTCGGATCCCTTGGTGATACCTAAATGGAATATCAAGTTTGAACTTTCTACGATTTTTCATTTTTGAGCTTTGCTGTTCACATACCCACCCCCCCACACACACAAAGAGAGAGAGAGAGACCATTTGCTAAAAACCACTTTTTTGGACTCAGGGGACCTCAAAACGTATATTTCCGGTGAAAACTGCATATCGAAAATTTGATACGATTACAATACTTCTTCCTCTTACTAGGAGTAAGAGAAAGTAAAAATATTTTTTGATTAAATAAGAGAAAGTCTTATGAGCGTTTCACACCTGATTGTTTTGATTAAATTGTTTTAATTAGAGTAAGAGAAAGTCTTATGAGTGTTTCACACCAGATTGTTTTATTTAAGAATTGACATAGTTGCCGCCGTGATTATACTAACTAAACTAATGATGGATAAAAATCTATTGCAGAAATGTATTAGATAGAAACGCATTTCCTTTCTGACTTTGACAGAGTGATATTCGTTAATCCACTTCCCCCTCTGAGACCAGTTTTTAATATACTAAATTTAAGTATTTTAGTAGAAATTATTAAACTAGATTTTATATGTGAATTAATAATATAAGTCTTATAAACACTTGACTTTAATCAACTCGTCAACTCGACATAATTATTTATTTTTTGTTACAGGTAAGTTCCATAATTTAAGAAGACTTACGAGTGTAATCTTAATTAGGTAAACATAGTTATATTTTTTTTAATTTAGTTATTATTGCTACCTTCCTTAAAGTTATGGAACGGTATTAGAAATTCCATGTCTTGATGAATCGTTTTCATGGGAATTAAATAATTTGAAAAATCCCTAGGAAGAATGGGTTCAGAGCAAAATGAACGCAATTGGATGTATACATACATATAATTAATTATTCCAACAGTAAGCTGTTTTATAGCATTTTTTTTTTATAACAAGTTTATTATTAATCTAATTATTTTCCTAATTTAAAATTCCCGGAAGTATTTTTAGTTTCTTAATTCCGAAGTCAATCGCCGATAAAAATAATTTGAAAACGAAGGAAGTCATTGATTTGTTCAATCATTAATTTAGTAAAATTAACTTAGTAATTAATAATTACTTAATAATTAATAATAATAATAACTTAATAATAACTTAATAATTAATTTAGTAAATTTACTTAAATTAGTAAATTTTTTTTTTCTTTAATGTACATTAGATAAAATCATTTTTATTCATTGACCTAGAAAATGAGATAGAATATATTTAAATATCAGTACTGCAGTTGATTATATTACTTCCTTTTGTGAAGTGGAATAATCCTATTAAAACTTTATTTTTATTTATAATTCTTATTTTTATTTTTTTTTTACGACTGTAAGAAAAAAAAAAAATTATAACAATTTTTTTAGAATTTTATCTGTGAGTGAGTGTTTGTGATCAGAAAATCAAATGTAAAATACTGACATATATATCTTAAGTTTTCGTTTTGTTTTGGTGTCTTCTTATGGATCTTGAGAAATAAATTACTATGTAAGCAACGGTTTTTTTGACTTTTCTAAATCTTTTTATTATTACATTGAGGTGGTATTTGTGTTTTAATATGGCGATATTTTTGGATACAACTATTGTGATTAGTAATTTGATATGATGATAAATCTTATGGAGTTGCAACTTTTTATCAAGTTATCCTGATGATGGATGAACGCCCGAAACAGGTCGATGGCCACAAAATGAAGTCATCGTAAAATATCACGTAAAATATTATAGTGGGAAAACGAAATGGAAAAATAATAGTTTTGGAAAATAGTTGAGTAAAATAATTTTGTGAAAATTAACTAGTTCAAATAGTGTATTTTAGTGATGGGGATAGAGCCAGGTACTGCAATCTAGGTCAATGCAAACCAAGATACAAAGGGCGAGAAACTGTTAGGGTAAAACAATAAAACTCCCTCCAGACATACCAGCATTATTTGAAAGTTTTATTGTTTTACCCTAACTGTTTCTCGCCTTTTGTATCTTGGTTTGCATTGACCTAGATTGTAGTACCTGGCTCTATTCCCATCACTAAAATACACTATTTGAACTAGCTAATTTTCACAAAATTATTTTACTTATCTATTTTCCAAAACTATTATGTTTCCATTTCGTTCTTCCACTACAGTATCTCTGATATTTTCCAGCTCTGCGGACTCAACCACAATTTCTATTATGTATTAATAGAGTCTACTTATTGTGTACTAATGCTTCTATTGTATATATTATGATAGCAGAAACCATAGATTCTACTTTAATACAATCACACAATCAGCCATTTGAAATCAATTGATGGTACTTCAGAGGGAAGTTAAAAGCTACTGTTCCCCCAGGACCCCTAAAACGTCAGTTTTTCCAGGGAAATTTTTCGAATAAAAATGATAGTCCTTTATGTATATACTTAGTAAGGGAAATTTAAAGAAAATAATTGGAACCGTTTTCAAGAAAATTGCGAGAATAAAAGAATTCAGTAAAGCTCACTTCCGGTTGATAGATTTTTCTCCTAAACATTTATTTCTAGCGAAAACTCAATTTCATAATTTTATACGATCGCAATACTTCCGTTTGCTAGGAGTAAGCAAGAGAAAGTGAAAAGAGAACTCTGAGAATTGTGTAAGAGAAATTGCTTTGTTTAGAAAAGATAATTTATTGAGATTCAGTTTCGAGAAGAAGTGTTGATGTATTTCGTTTCGTTATTTTTTTTTCTTGTTTCAAGGTGTTAAAGTATCATTTCATTATGTCGTACTTTTCCACTTAGATCATAGTTTATATTATTTTTACACTTGCATTTTTAATATTATTTATATGTGATTTATAACAATTAAATTATTAATACTTTTAATTGAGCATAAATATTCTAACGCCTAAAAACGAGCCATGTTTGAGTAAGTAAAAATTAACTAGAGATTGTCGGTTTGTCTGTGTGTGTGTGTGTGTATTATGTATGGGCTGTTTTATACATATATATATGTTATTGGGGAAGTAGTGTGTTCACTGAAGACGAGAATATGCCGCCTTGAGTTGCCTCTTTCGTGAGTGAGAGTAGAGAATGAAAAAAAGTATGCATACTCTCTCTGTGGCAAGTCATGACTTGCAAATGGCTGCTGAGAATCATCGTATTTGGCGCTCGTATGTATGCTTCTTCCCTTCTTTTTCTTACACCATACACTACAGACGTGCTACATAGTAACTATTCCTGGTGTTTGCTACTATTCTTGATATTCCTTACACACACACACACAACACACGCACGCATTTATATTGGACATCCCTTTCTCTTGGACTGTTTCTGTTTGTTCTTTCTAAATCTTACTTTCAGTTGTACAGCTCTTTTTCACTGCTTGTGCACTTCTATCTCTCTTTTTCACTGGCACTCCTTCTCACCCGGATTGGTCCCTCTATTTCCTTATTTACATATATTTGGCAGAAGAACCTTACAATTCTCTGTAGCCAAATCAACCAACCAACCACATAATCTCTCCCTATCTGTATCTGTCTTCCTCCTACCATAAAGATCAAATATATTTGCCTAATATTTTAATTTATAATTATTACTATTTTGAAATTAATTTCAATAGTCCCCCACCCGCTTGACACCATTAAGTTGAATTTTCCCAGGAAAATCCCCACTACCTTTATTCAAATTCACAACTAAATTCATAAGGAAACTTTATTAAACATTGCAAGTTTTATATCAAATAAAGTTTTAATAATTCTGTGAGGAAAAGGTCATATTTCTTTCTTTATAAGGCTGACTAGGTGAATATAGTAAATAAAGACATAAGTTTTATATTATATATTACTAATCTCTTTATTTTCTTATTAAATATTTTCCCTTTATTTTTCATATAATATCTGGATATGTAAATATACAGAATGGCAATTTTAACATGCACTACCTACTTGAAAGTACGCTAGATAGGAAATAAAATCCAAGTGATACCCTACTACTTAATTTTTTCGAGGACTCCAAATATGTGATCATTTATTTATTTTTTTTAAACTGCAGAAATAAAAGATTTCGAAACCAACTTTCGTATTTCAAATTGGATCATATATTTTTTCAAATCCGTTGAATATTCGCTGAGATATTCAATTTTGAATGTACAGAAATTCTCTGCCTTTTGGTTGCTATTTATTCCACATTGTTTTTGAGTTTATAGGCCAAATAAAGCACAAACATATTTCAGTTTAGTGGTTCAAAATGGGCACCCTTTATTAAATCAGCACCAGTTTTGGTCCATGTAATAGGATCCGAAGAGAGGGATACAAAGCAGAGAGAGAGAGAGAGACATAAAAATTGACAGGATCACTCACTAGTTTAGGCCAGCCTAGAGTGGAGAATCTGTTTAAATACAGCTACGAAGGGGTCTTCCAGGAGTTCATAAGGCAGTCACAACGCGTCAACAACCTTTCTCTTTACTCACTCTAAATCTCTCACTACCATTTTTATATATTACGTGTAAAGTTCAGGCAGTTTGTGTTACACTTTCTTATTATACAGTGTTCAGCCATTATTTCAAGTTTATTTATCTTTCTAACCCAATTCTCTCCTTTTCGTACCCATTGTATCCTTCGGAGCTTCAGAAATTCTTCCTTTAAATTCTTCTACAATCGTGACAGGGTATCATAAACTTTATTCTTTAAGTAACTTCAGAGGAAGTAATCCAGAGACGTCAGGTTTGACTGAATATGACTGTACGTGCCAATTTATTTACCCCCAGGTAAGTTCAATATAGATAACGTCTCTTACTATCGTCATATTATGAGCTGGACATCCATCTTGATAAAAGTACATCATTTGCCGGCGTGCTAGATGGGACATTTTCTAGCAGATCTTGGAGAACTTGATTTTTCATTGAAGAAACCATTCAATGTTTCATCGTAAAAATAAGGACCTACAAGTTGATCCCCTATTAAGCCGCATCATACATTTATCAAAATTATTGCCTGACTCCCTGCCCGATGTAAGGTTTGTTCGTGCAGTGAGTTTGTGATAGTCCCTGACGGTTTGCAAACTGGTTTCACTGCGCATGCTCCACCATGCCTAGTTTGAAACTGTTAGAAAATTAACCTGCAAGAACGCTTTGTGAGCAGTATTGTACCGTGATGGTTATAAAGCATTCAGGAAAATAATAATGAAAGGTTAGTTATACAGTTATTACTTCATAAATCTGTAATAAATTAGCTCATACATCTGATAGAAATCAGTTTCATTAAAAATGGTTAGGATATAGCAAATAAATAACTAGACATTGAGTACGGCAAATAAATGTACGAGATATCTATTCGTATACCATTAAAGGACTGTCTGAGATAGCACGGAACAGCAAATTGTTCTAAGTGGTTATATCTACAAACTCAGCTTAAGTCAAAAAATTAATAGAAAGGAATATTGGCCAAGCAGAATAATAAATAATCAAATGCATTAAAACTGCTTTGCGCATGCGTCGGACTGCCAGTTTGTAATCGGTTGGCGCTTTGAGCTCTGACTGCTATGATAGTTTGCTGACGGTTTGAGAAACAGCACGAACAAATTACTCTGAGTTGGAAACCATTTGAGTTTGAGAAATCGCCGATTGAGAAAACATATCTAGGTGCGCATGCTCCTGACGGTTTGAGACTTCTCCACGAACAAACCTATAATATAACATCTGGATTTTCATCTGCCCATATTGGGCAATTCCAGCTATTCAATAATCCATTATTCGTAAATTTACTTTCATCGCCCCATAGAATATGTTTTTTGACCTTATTTGACTATAAACTCAAAAACAATGTGGAAAATAGCAACCAAAAGGCTGAGAGTTTCTCTACATTCAAAATTGAATATCTCACTGAATATTCAACGGATTTTTCTCAATCAAAAAACATTTTTACTTTTAGAATTCGTTAACAAAAAAATATATATGTGATCCAATTTGAAATAAATGTTGGTTTCGAAATCTCTTATTTGTGCAGCTTAAAAATAAATAAATAATTGATTACATGTTTGGAATACTTGAATAAATTAAGTAAAGTTATCATTTGAAATTTATGTTTGACAATCTGGCACACTTTCCCAAGACAAGTAGGTGGTGCATGTTAAAATTGTCACCCTGTGTATTAATTATTTATTACAAAGGGGGTACGAAAAATTTCTTTCATGGGCCACAGGCCATTAAGATTTAGCGGTGAGCAATGAGTTGGGTTAAAGTATTACCTTAAAACCTCTTGGCAACTATTGCAGAACTTTCGATACTAATATGTGTACTCTCTTCATTGCCAAAACCGAGGAAAAGAAAGTTATATGAACGAGTATTCAAACAAATTTTTACGCAAAAAGACAAAAATTATAAATAAACCTGCCAAGTTCTGAAATATAAATAAATTAGATTTAAAAGGAAAATTGTGACAATACAAATAAACTAGAAAAAGCATAAACATTAATTAAATTTCGATAAGATAATAGATTTTCTTTTTGAGAAAATTAAGAACAAAACTAAACTGGAATGGAAAAACGTTAGGGATCATTAAAACTAAAATACAAGAAAGAAAATTTAATTAGTTAATAAAGGTGAAGAAAACTGCGATGATGAAGGGAAGCTGTATGCAACCTCCTCCCTCATCGGTTATCTAAGAGAAGAGAAAGCATAGAGCGAAGAGAATTTCCGATGGAAAGGATGTGAAGGTTGGGTTGAAAACTGAAGATAAGAAACTAATTAGGAATAAACATGTTTGTGTGTGTGCGTATGTGGGTGCGCGCGCGTACGTCTTTGTGAGATCGCAAATGTGAACACCGCGGCCGGTACTGATAGTAAATTGCAGGGTAACTAAGTAAATTTAATTAATAGTTCTATTTGCAGATACATAGCTATAAACGGAGAGAGAGCATGTGATCGCCATTTATAATATAATAGCAGAAAAGTTATAAAATATTCACAAAAATATTAAAATTTAATATAATCGCCATTAAATTTAGTGTGAAACACTCACACGACTGACTTTCTCTTCTTGTAATTTTCATAGTTATAATTTACTAGTTATATTTAAACATACAACTCTTTTACTAATGTTTAGTGCCTTCAAAGTTTAAAAAACGACTTTTTTGTGGATAGCATAGTCTCCACTTTCCAAAAAACCTCTTTTATATGAATTACATTGTGAAGGAGAGAAATGGTCTGGTTAGAATGAATTAACAGAATCCGGTTAACACTGTATGATATGATAAGTGACACTGACTGCCTGGGCTTTACACTTGAAATGAGTATGGTAGAGTGGTAAAGGGGTAATGACACGTAGTGATTGGCGAGTGACCTCAGTAGTATGAAATGTTCTCCAATCTGTCTCCTGTCGCTGTATTTATATGGTTTATTTCACTCCAATCCGAGAGAGTGGTCCTGTCGTTTTGTCTCTCCCTCTCTGCTATGAACACTATCTTTGGATACTATTACATGAATAAAGTTACATATTCATAAAGGTAGTGGGGATTTTACTTGTTTGTAACATTTTACTTGAATTATGGTGTAACGGCAAGAGAGAGAACACAAGCCCGCCCGAGAGAAAACAGACTTTCTCTGGTACTCTCTGACTTAAGCAGGCTAGAGTGGGGAGAATCTGTATATAAGCCAGTGAGAGATCTAGATATCTATCGATCAGAGATTCAACCATATATATCACATACCAATATAATGGAGTTGATGAGGAGAGAAATTGGGATTGATTAATTTAGACGAGATATGAAGACACTGTTATAATATAACTATAAGTTTACAAAACTGCACTGGACTTGTAATGATTTTATAGAATAAAGGGTTAGAGTAGAGTTATGACACGATGTGATGTATATGGTTGAATCTGATAGATGTCTAGTTCTCTCACCGGCTTATATACAGGTTCTCCCAACTCTAGCCTGCTTAAGTCAGAGAGTACCAGAGAGAGTCTGTTTTCTCTCGGGCGGGCTTATGTTCTCTCTCTTGCCGTTACATATGGCATCGCCGCTCTCTGACTTATCATCTTAGCATAGCATATAACAGTATCTAAATTTAACTCATAGGACCATCAGATTAATTTCATGTCCGAAAAAATGTTTCAAATAAAAGTGAGATATTTATATCTATGCAGTAAACAGTCCAAGTTTGTCAGGAAATTAATGAAGCCCATTTCGAGAAAATTCCCTCAAAAAAAAAAAAAAAAATTCTGGAACCAATTTTTTTCATATTTTTGAAATTTTAGTGGTCTTTAAAGATTTTAATATTATATACGAGTAGATGAAAGGACCAAACATTATACGGAAGTGGCTCTTTACAGGAATCCTTAACATTGTAGCACTTTAGAACGTTCCAAAAATTCAGTTTACCTGAAATAAAAGTCGATAGGCATTTATGCGAACTTTAAAGAAAAAAAAAATCGTTCGAACATTTTTCAAACAAATCGTGAAAAATGGAAAAAAAAAAAAACTTCGGTTGATGAATTTTAAATTCTTATTGGTAGATGCGGAATTTCAAAAGCTTGTTTGAAAAAAATTTTTTTTTTTTTCGTATTCTGGGAACTGTAGGAACTTCCGGTGAAAAATCTACTTTTTTAAAATTTGGCGAAGTCGCAGTGTTTATTCTTACCGCAGCAAGAGAAAGTCAAGAATTATTTAAAAAAAATTTATTTATTTCTTGACTGTGTCTCAACATACATTATATTTAAATATAGGTGTTTTTAGATGCTATAAAATTGAAAGAGATATTTGACTTGTAATGTATTGGACGAAGCTGGAAGTCACTTTGTGATATGCAAAACAAGTCTGTATATATTACTATTGTAGTATTATATTCTCTTTGCTTTTTGACTTTTCCACCATATCTTCTTTGTCAGTTTCTCTCGCTTCTTGGATGATGAGAGAGGGAAGGGAGAAAACCTTCCCCAGTGTCTTAGTACAACTTCAACAAGTAATTTACAGTTAGAGAGCTTGTTCTTCTACTCTTATACCCTCTATCTTTCTCTTTAACCAACTTGTAGTGTACAGATGTTGGCAGAGGGTAAAGGTTACCACTAAGTTATATTGCATTTTCAATACTTGATGTTCTTCTTGATGTAAGCACCTCTTGCTTTCTTGCTACAAGAACTACCATCTAACAGCCGACCACTTCCACTTCTCCCCTATGTCTTATCTTCTTATCTCTCTATTATCTTCTAATCATTATTGAAATTCCTTCTCCTTTTCATTTCTGCTTCACTACTAACTTTGTTCTTTTTCTTCTTCTTCTTCTGGCTGTTTAAAATTTTTGCTAAGTTTCAATAAATTTATATATAAATAGGATAGTAAGTTTGTCTGTCTGCAGAATTAAATAAATGTCCACCAAACTGCTTCTTTTTTTTTATCTTTAAGTGCTGCTTTATAGGCCATATATACTCATTGATAAAAACATGTCTAACGTTTAACGATTTATTTAAACTAACTTACTTTTTTATTGGAACCTTTATTTTGAGAAAATTCGGTGGTTTTCACAAAAGGTGCTGCTATGGTAAAATCCAAAAACTGCCATAAATCATACATTCCCACTGTTGCGTCGTCTTGCCAGATTGTGTCTGTATTGGGAACTTCCGCTCGCGCCCGCCTCGTCCGGCCAGACATCCTGTTTCTCCCCTTTTTAATTCTCTCCCGCCAATTCTCTTGCCCGTTCGCACCTTCTCTCGCGTCTCCGGATGGTGGTTTCCCCTCTACAGCCACTCCCTTTTTGCGTGGTTATTCATCACTTTTCTTCACTTGTGGTTTCGCTCGCTTCACTTGCGTATATGTGTAATTGTTCTCTGCGTCATCATCTACTGATTCATCATCAAATTTTACCGCCTCCAGGGTGTATTGCGTTTACAACACACCCTTTCATCTGTGCCTCCAACCAGCTTCCGAGAGATCTTATTCGCATCAATGAACGCACGCTTCCGTACCGCTTCATTTACTAATTACTTTTCCCGCAACTTCCTTCATACACACCTATACACTGATATTGTATATTTACACAAATACACAGCCTGCTTTATATCCTTTTTCGCTTCCTAGCGTCTTTCACAGCTTCTCCGGCTCAACATATGCTTCTCATTCATCATAACCGCATCTTCAAGGAAAGCCAATTAAAGCTTTATTGCCTTTGTTAACTTTCATAATTGCGTGCTTCATTAAGTCTTCTAACGCTTCCGAGTACACGCCTACGCGTGTGCACCCACCATGCTTGGAATATTAAGGTTAGCTAAAAATGAAGGAAAATATTGTTCTGCCAAATTTTCGAATTAAATTCTTTACCAGAAATACATTTTTGCACTCATACGCAGACAGATAAAGAATGAGAGAGAGCGGTACACTTATTTTTAAAAAACTAATTGGGGCTTCTCAACTAGGTTGAGTTGTAAAGGACACAGCGTAATAAATCAATCAATAAAGACAAGTCACAAAAATAAAGTAAAAT
Organism: Triatoma infestans; assembly: GCA_011037195.1. Taxonomy (NCBI): domain Eukaryota; kingdom Metazoa; phylum Arthropoda; class Insecta; order Hemiptera; family Reduviidae; genus Triatoma; species Triatoma infestans. Next base: position 71,776 of record JAAEAF010000612.1, on the reverse strand, counting down.
AAAAAAACCCGCAAACATGTACACATTTTTAACGATTAAAAGAAAACAATATACACTTAACTCAACTAAAGCCTAATAAAACATTATTTGTCGTTTAATAAGTTGTTTTTTTTTTTTATAATCGTTAGTGAGTCAGTAAGAATGAGCTCATTGAGCGATCAGTTTGCTCTAGTCGATACAGACAGTGTCCAAAAACTTTGCCGTTCTATTCGGTATGGTTCCTATTCGAACTGAACCAGAGTCCTCGGACGTGGAACTCTCTATCACCGAAGTGCTTCTTGTACTTCTCCTGGTAGTCTGTGATGCACTTCTCGTAAATACAGCGCTTCTCCATGTCGATCTTCTCTACCGGATCAGGATCGTTGGACTCGTATCTAATTGGGGGATCCAGCATGCTGCTCTTCTTGAAAGCCAGTCAGTATATGTACATACATGGTCGACCCTGCGTCATCGTCAGCAAGCACCTCCTCTTAGCACACGAAATCCTTCTTTATTGTAAATTTTATTTTTGATAGTATTCTGTTTAAATATATACACTAACCTTCTCATCTGACTATCTTAATATAACGTACAGCGTATCTAATTAGAACTATTAGCTAAATTGAAAATTGAAAAAAAAATCTGGTATGAAACGCTCACACGACTTTCTCTTACTGCAGTTTGCAGAATTGCAATTGACAAATTTTCTTGCAGCTTATAATAAATTTTTACTAAATACTTATACTTTCACGACATACACCACACACACACACACACACACACACACACTCTGATAAATTTACCAAAACCCACACTTTTTCGGATTCTAGATTCCTCAAGACTGTATTTCCGGTGAATGTTTGATATCGAAAATTTGACACGATCTACAATACTTTCTCTTACAATATAAGAGAAAGTAATAATTGAAATTGAAGAAAACTCAGTTAACCAGAATTGTGATTTTACCAAATGGATTCTCATTTTGTTTTTTTTTTCAATCATTTTCGGAAATGGCTTCAACGATTTTCTTGAAATTTTGTTTGCTCTTTCTCTCTCCATTATTATTATTATTATTATTATTATTATTATTGTTTTTTCGAAACAATTTTCTTAACGAAATTTTCTGAGTTTTATTTTACAAACTATTATTTTTATTTTACAACATTACGCTGAACTGTCATTTTTCAAAGTTCATGAAAATTCTTGCACGTTATCTCATAATAGATTTAGATTGTTTGTATTTTATTTTCCTCCATAAGGAGTCCTATAAATATTTTTTCAGTAGTATAAGTAAATGATGGTAATTATTGTTTACATTAATGATTGATGCTGTGGTTCCAGTGGATGTGCACTATTACACTAGTTGGCCGATTTTGTGTTGGTTTATTTATCCTATAGAAATATCACTTCCTTTTTAAAAGCAAGGAGATCTTTCCAAGTTTGAAATAATTAATAAAGTGGTTATCTATTTTTAGATAATATTTCCATAAATTTTAAAAAAGTACCACTTTAATATCCATAAAGTGAAATGTTGGTTGGCTTGGCAAAAGAGAGCATACTTGTATATGAATAAGTGGAGAGAATAGCATACATGAAGATGGAAGGAAAGTGTGTACCTACATGTCTGAAGAAGGGCAGATGAAATGATGTCTACTTCCTCCCCGCCTCGTACAATGTGTAAACGCATGAAGATGTAGAAGATGAAGAATGGTTTCAACTGACTCCTGCATCACCGCCACCATTAGATAGGGATGAAGTGAATGAATGCTGGCTCTCTCTCGTTCTTCGCTTACTAACGACAAACTTTTTAATTAACTAAGACAAACAGTTAGCCGAGAGAGAAAGGGAGAAAGTTGCTCCTTTTCTCTTCATGAAGTTATTTGTGTTTGTCAATTTACAGACACACACTCACACACACAACCGTCGTCGCTACTATTATTACTACATGATAAATATGAACATGTACGTGTTGCATTCCCTTTTCTTTTTTATTGTGCTCCCTCTATTTATAAAATATTCACCACGCACTCTCCGACTATTTCATCTTTTTCTTCAACTTCAACGTTATCCATTAGTAATTTTTTAGAAGATAAGTTATGGATATTACTTTTACTTCTCGGAAATATAAGTAACAGGTAAGTTTTGAGGCTTACATTTCTGATTACAGGATTATTAGATTTAGTCAGGGGATTATGGTGATAATCAACTTAGATTGGATTCCTAGTAGGGACGGAATGGAAATTCATACTCTAGACTCCTTGGAGAAAAATGATTCGGTCATTTTATTGGATGTAATGGGATCCGAATCGTTAAAGATTCATCGGATTCGAAGAGCGGAGAAGCAGACATTAAATGAATTAAAAGTTAGTAACTCCCCACCTAGGTCAGATTAGGAAGTGAGAGTTCGATTCATATAAATAGAGCGACAGCAGAACAGTTCAGGTCAGTTTTACGGCAGTTTTACAACAGTAAACCCAGTCAGCAACCTATCTACTACCTTCTTATTACTCACCCAGTCTGTCTCTTTATTATTCTCTACGTAACTTCTATTTAACAGTTTGCATATTCCATTCATTATACAGTGTTCAACATATCATCTAGTTAATTTCTCATTCCTAAATGCATTCTCTCTAATTCTCTCTCCTTCTTACATCCATTATAGGGAGGTGATCCAGAATTGGAAAGGGGAGGCTGTTTATTCTTCATGAACACATTAGGTCTTCATTCGAGGAGTGTTGTCCTCCCAAGTTAATATTCTCTTTAGGACTACCACCGCATTTGACATGAAGGTTTTGCTCAAAACGCAGTACTGAAGAATTTTCTTTCTACCGGCACTTCTGGTCAGCGTTTTGGCTGGCAACATATTTAGTTCTATTTAATATTATTTAGATGATAACAGTTATTTAATAAATTGAAATAACATTTTAGAGGAAAATATACCCCCGGATCCCATCCCCAAAAGATCTCTTAAATGAATTTTCCCAGAGAAATGTTTCAAATAAAAGTTGTTGCACTTTGTATGTGTAGTTAATATACCAATTTAAAAAAAAAAATCGTTGGAGCCGTGATCGAAAAAATCGGAAAAAAAATGAAAAATCCACCCAGTAAAGTGGTGGTAATGTTCTGGCCGGATTTCGTGGTGATACCCAAACGGCATGTCAAGTAAACATTTTCTGCAGTTTTTCGTTTATGATCTAACCTGTTAACATACATATACACACGGGCACTAGCAATAACACATAAACAGACCATGTTTTGAAAAACACTTTTTTGAACTCAGGGGACATGAAAACTCGATATCGAAAATTTTATACGATCGCAATACTTCGTCTTTTACCAGCAGTTATAGGAAGTTTTAATTAATATTGTAATTTATTGTAATGTTAAATTTTTGGGCTTTTTGAATGTTGGAAATACACAAAAAAAGAATGGTTGACTTAACTGGCTCCACTATTATGGTTAAACAGAATTTCCCTTTTTTTTTTTTTACTCCACCAGGGTCGACCGTAGATATAAAAGGTATGGATACTTTGATGGAGAGAGGGAGATCAAAATTTAGTTCGAAGAAAGACAGAAAGTTTGCTGTCAGAAAGCACAGCTTCTGGTAAAGTGATAGTGATTGGTAGATTTATCAGACATACATTCAAAAAGTCCAACCTTCAAGATCTGCACGACACTCTTTCTTGTAAGATTTAAATTATGATTTTTAATGGTCGTTTTGTTATTTTCTATTTCTTAACATACATTTTTCTTATTGATTCCAACGAATTCCTTTAAAACTTGGATCTTTATTATGGAAGAGTCTAAATCGTTTTCAGAGAGTCTTATAGAAAAGCAAAAATATTAGTCAAATCTGTAGACAGTTATCTAGAAGCTTTTCAGATTTATTAAATACGAAATAAATAAATAAATAAATAATTTATAAAATTAGAATCTCACCATAGGGTGTTCTGTCGTTACAGATAACACTGTCCAGCGCAGCACAACTAAACCTGAACCCTAGATTTAAACGTGGGAGTGGCTAATCACTGAACTAATCCCTTCCCTAATGATGAATATATATTTTTCTTTTGTATCTTAATGAAAGATTGCCATTATTCGAATGAATATATGAATAATGACAATCTTTCATAAAGCTGAAAAAAAATACAAACAAACAAACAAACATGTGATTATATTATCTTGTTATTTTGTATTTGTATTCCATTGGCATGTTATTATAAACTTTTGTAAAAATAAAAATCTGTGGTTTAATCAGAAAGCCGTTGATTGCTTTTGTTTTATTTCCGCTTGAATTTCCTTGTTAATACATGTAGGTATGGTGGGGGTTGTGGAAGCCACCTTCCATTGTTCTGCCAGTTTTCATTTTTGTCAAATCAAGAATATTATTTTGATTATTATTTTTTTTTTGTTTTGTTTTGTCAAACCACAACTAAAAACAACAAAGAAATTTTAATTAACTTTTGAATTGAAAAGTATAAAAGATGATATTTACGTATGCAAATCATTCTTTGCTTTGAATTTTTTTCTCTTTCGTTATTCTATACTACATTCCTTTGTATTGTTATGCTTTGACTAATTTTGGATTTTACCAATTTGTTATACTTTTTTTTTTATTTTGTAGCTTTAAAGGCCTAAATATAGAGGCATGTTCATTAATTTGGTATTATGTTATACTCAGAGCGAGAACAACCTTTTGTTCTCAATATTGTTGGATGTTTAGAAATAAAGGTTGGTCATATAGGCTTGAAATTTTTTGTTTTTGTTTTTGTGATACTATGAGTAGTACTGTTTGTGTTACCGGCAAAGTATGAAATTCAGGCATTCTATAGAATGCCTAGGCATTTCATATACCTAGCTACTTTAGGCATAGTAAGAAATATCCTCTTAATTTCATACCTGGGCTAGGCATTCTATACATTGGCAACTGGCGGACCCCAAAAAAATGAGGAACTTTACGAGCTGTTTCCTGAAGAGAATTTGCTGACCCCATAATAGAAAAGGGTGACTTCGGTGGATAGATAGGCCATGTTGAAAGAATGCCGAACGATAGACTTCCTAAGAGAGGTAAGCCGGGAGGGAAGAGACAAAGAGGACGTCCCAGGCTAAGATGGCTAGATGACACTGAGCAGGATCTCCATCATATGCGAATCAGAAGATGGCGAAATAAGGCTTTAGATAGAGATCAGTGGCATGAAATCGTTGGTGAGCCGAAGGTCCTTCAAGGATCGTAGAGTCACGGGAGTAAGTAAGTAAGTAGTTAGGTTGCTGACTGGGTATACTGTTGTACGTCGTCTTAGGCATAGTATGGAAATTCTTAAAAAGGTGTCCCAAAAGTGGATGGCCACTTTTGAAATACCTCTTAAACGAAGAAAGATATCAAAAAAGTGAACATGACGTTTGTTGAAGTATTTGCCCTATAGTTTATGATGGTGTTAATGTTGTTTGATTTTATTGCCGCCTTACACCTGAAATCAGTGGTGGAAAGTTGCGATTTCTCTTTGACCCCCACTTTTTACTACTGTATTGAAAACTACTATTAAAATGTAAAAAAATGCCGTTAATTTCACTTCACTATTTGAAACCGTTGCCTAGATATTCAGTCATAAAGATTCAATTTTCATCGTTTTTTTCCTATTTCTTTGTTTCATAAACTAAAATTAAAAGCGGATTTCTAATAAATAAGAGAGTTCAAATGCTGACAACACTTAAAACCTATTTTAGAACCATAAGGGTTACAAAAATCTATAAAAAAAATATTTCCTATTTATTCAAATGACCTCCTCGGCTTAACCGGTACAAGCGCAGTCACTGCCCAACAGATGAAGTTGCTAACCGTATCATGTCTGCCAGAATTATTGCTAGGCAGGTTTGGATTAAGTTTTCTCTAAATGCTTCTGGAGTTGTTGGTTCCCTGACATAAATTTTTTCTTTGAGATATCCCCAAAGAAAAAATTCAAAAGGTGTTAAATGTGGCGATCTGGAGGAGAAAAGTGAATGAGATGTTCAGTAGCCGCTGGATCGGGAGACAGGGACCGGTAAGCTGGCCTTCCAGATGGTTCTAAAATAGGTTTTAAGTGTTGTCAGCATTTGAACTCCCTATTTATTCGAAATTAATAAGGAAATCCGCTTTTAATTTTAGTTTATGAAACAAAGAAATAGGAAAAGCAGGCGAAAATTTAATCTTTATGACTAAATATCTCGGCAACGGTTTGAAATATTGAAGTGGAATTAACGGCATTATTCTTAATTTTTTTTTAGTAGTTTTCAATACAGTAGTTAACAGTGGGGATCAAAAGGAAAGCTCAACTTTCAATCACCGATTTCAGGTGTAAGGCGGTAGTAAAATCAAATAACATTAACACCATCATAAATTAGAGGCAAAAAATACTTCATCAACAAATGTTATGTTCACTTTTTTGATATCTTTCTTCGTTTAAGAGTTATTTCAAAAGTGGCCCGTTTAAATGGGACACCCTATATAATTATGGCCTAGTTATTGCTGCTAAATTTTACCGAAGGAACGCTTTTCACAAGTAGCTAGTGATGTTCATCTGTTAAAAAATACACTATACCTTGCTGCAGTATTTCTTCTTTTCCGCAGTTCCTCCTCAAAACGGCATCGAAACACATCCATTTTCATCCATCATTAGAACTATAAACCACATGGGACAACGTGAACACATAACCTCACGAACCAGTTGTACTGGGAAGGGTTACTTTGCCTGCTTCTATAGAATGCCTAGGTAAATTAGAGAAATGGATAAATTCTACACATTACTTAACGTTTTTAGGTATTATATTAAATGCCTAGGCATTCTGTAGAATGCCTGATTTTACTGTATATAACTACAATTAGGCGCTTTGAGAGAAACTGGTCTGCGTGCTCCCCGTCAGGACCAAAACAATCCATTTATAGTGGCGTTTAAAGTTTTAAGTTGCAGTCGGCTTCATTTAATCAAACCTGCATTATATGGGAGTTTACAGAGTTTTCAGTTTGCAGTCGTGCAGCCAGTAATTTTGATTCAATCATATTTTATTTGATATAATCAAGTAAAACAGTCCATTTCACTAAACTCATCTTACCATTAGCTCCTCATTTTACTTAACATCTTCCATTGGACACAATAATTCTATAATTTGTGAAATCATTTTACCGCAAGTGCGAGTCATTTTCAATTTTCTTGAAAATGGCTCTAAAGATTTTTTTTTTTTTAAATTTGGTTAAAAGGTATGTGTGGTATCAATGATGTTAGCACAAGCAGTGATGTAGGTTTTCTTTTGGTACCAGGAATTGATAAGTTTTTGCTAAGAAGGTGGGAGAAGAATGATTCTTAAGCAGGGATTCTCAACAGGTTTGTCTATGTTTTGTGTATGTGTATTGCATTTTATGTAACCAAATAATAGGAAGTAAGCTTTACTGAAGATTTCCTTCCACAAAATAGAGATAAACAGGAGTCGTTCTATTTCCTAACAAAAATCGAGCGCTCCAAATAGATGCAATTTAATAATCCAACATTTAAAAAAATACTTCTAAAGTTAATTAAAATATAAAATAATATTATAATATTATACAACTATATTTTTAAATATATAATATGCAATAATAATAATATAGATATATTGCATATAAATTATATCATGTAATAGTATGATGAGCTGGGTGTAATGTTAGAGAGACCATTACTGATAATGCCCTGTATTACACTAGGGTGTAATTGTACACAGTTTGTATGTACTATGTTTGTATTGTTACTCTCTCACCTCCCCCCCTCCCTCCCTTCGACCACTCTAGTGTTCTTTTATTTTCCATGTGCTCTTCTGGCCAAATAAAAACACAATGGTGTATCATATTATAAAACGTTATTTCCCTGTTTCCATAGAATTCTATTTCATATTTCATATCTGTTTATATTTCTTTATCTATACAATTAACCTTATTTCACGTTAAATTTCTAAAAATTACATGTTTCGAAAGCCTTAATATTTAATTTTAGTTCCAGTTAACCACCAGCAAAGTCAATTTTAATTAAAACTTTTTAGATGATTATATATATAATCAGACATTTCCGTGGTAGCCTGCTTCATTTTGTGGTCATCGACCGGTTTCGGGTGTTCGCCATCTTCAGGATGCGTTTTTTTCAGACATGGTGACAACACAGCTTGTACAGAGCAAACTTTGTTTTCACTCTCAGCTCTGCGGAACCAACCATCAAACAAATTATTAATATATATATATATCCTCCAAATTTCTTCAAATATAACTGAAGGAGTAATAATATTCGCTATTAATTGAATATACGTACATAGTATAATATTGGTGATATATAAAAATTATCTGCTTAACTCTTTCTCCAAATACTAATAATATACTTTTTTTGAACATAGATTTTGACGCGCCTTAAATTTGAAAAAAATAATAATATATAAATATGGTTTTCTTAATTAGGCTGATTTTTCGTTCAATTACGGAAATTGGATGTTAATTATTCAGAATTATTCTTTGAGAATGATACATTGGTTATTATTCCTTAAGAGGATTTATTGTGTGATCAACATTGGTTATTATTCCTAGTAAGAGGATTTATTGTGTGACTTGGTCAACTTTTTAAAATCGAGTTTTCAATAGTAACACATGTTTTTAACGAATGCGATCTGTATTTGTGTGTGTGTGTGTGTGTGTGTGCGCGCACGTGCGTATGAGAACAAAATATTATGTCTAAGCTGAAAATTTGTGTTCTGTTTATTTACTAACACCGCGTCTGACACGAAGGTTTCGGACAAAATCGATCAATTGCAAATGTGACTTTACTCAATGGTTTTTCTAGTTTTTCGAAAATGGCTCCAATGATTTTCTTTAAACTTCATACTTTATCTACAGAATTATTATTTTTATTTGAAACATTCTCCTGGGAAAATGATTTTGGTTGGGAGGTTCTGAGGGAACAGTAGTGTTCGATATTTAATCTAAATTTAAATTTGCCGGAGGCCGGCAGTGCACTGAGAAGGCTCCGGGCGCCAATGACCATAGATGATGACGCTGCTTTAAATTTAAAAAAAAAAAAAAAAAAATTGCCGCTAACAGGGTACAATAATTTTATTTCTGGGAGGCTATTTTACTACCTTGATGATAATTTACTAATTTATTAGACTGTGTCCTAAGAGTAGAGAGGGAGTAACTTATGTATTTTACCCTCTCTCCGTCAGTCGTTATGCAACACTCGTTGAAGTAAGTTGTAATGCAGAAGTAAATCTGTCTATACAATCCATGCCAGTTCGGCTGCCCTTAATTGTGAAAACCCAAGTTTGCCACTTCTGGTTTTTCTGGGTAGTGTTAATAAATTGGTCTTTTATCGAGTAAGCAGCTCCGGGACCTGCATAGATTTATTGTGAAATCACATGGTTGTTACTTCCGGTTGGTTTCCTGCTGTGCAGCTTCTGGAAGCCCTTTAATTTATTATCTACAATTAATTAATAATTATCTACAATCATCAGCCAAGTAACAGTGTATCAGTGAAGAATTCAGGCTTGGAAGCCCGTAAGAATGATTTCCTTATTCCTATTTTTCCTCTCCCTTTTTTCCCGATATGGGCTAAGGACACTTGGGTCTTCCAACACTGGCTACCAGAGTTATGTAATATAGCCTCTATTAGCTTTAATTTGTTTATGTCCTCTATCTAGTATTACAGGAGGGCGGTCCTATATAAACGCTTTGGTCAATAATCCTTACTGGAAATACCTCAATGCTTATTACCTGTGGTGGATTAGCGATAGCACCTTGTTATTTTTATTTATTCATTAATGGCACTAATTTCGACCTAATGAGGTCATCTTCTGCTAGTATTTACATTTAGTTCACGAAAACAATTGTTGCAAAAAAACCTATTTAAATCCATTCTTTGGCGAAATGGCCAATCAAATTATTTAACTGTAAGAACATGATGGAAGAAATTTTGTGTTTGAGCCAGGAATGCTGGAAAACATCTATGATTTCATCCATCACAGCATGCTTCATTTTGTTGCTCCTGATTGATCAGTTTCAGATTTTCATTTGTCAGCAGAATAAGGCCGTCAAATTCAAGTAGAAAGTTTATTTCTACTTTATGTTATTGTCTCAAACCATGCTGGTTACTTATATACGGGAAATTATATGATTATGTGAGAAGGTTGATAGAAAATGGTAAATTTGCGATAGAAATAGTGTAGGATGGATGAAAGTAAAAATTATCAGAATGTTTAAAGAAACATATATTTTCCACTTTTCCAAGCACATTATATATATAGAAGGAGACCTATTATGACTTTCCTATTAACGTTTTGATTAAATGAAAATAATATAGCTACAATTTTGGATGTTTGTAAATTTTACTATATCTAAAACATATATGAACTTTTGTGGTAATTTAACAATTCATTCTTTGAAATAATTTTGTATGAAAGAGATTATACAAGCCCAAGATAGAGAGTGATGCTGGGATGGTTTAACATTAAAGCACTTATGAGATTGCTCGGGTACATTTGAATTTCCTATTTCCTGGAAACAGCATGTGGAGAAGCGGCATGTCGACTGTTTGGGGGGGAGAAGGGGGGCTGTTTCGTGAAGGAGAGAATGTGGAGGCGACAAATGTACAACAAAAGTTTCCTAACTCTTTACTGTACTTCGTCCTGTCGCTTTCTATTCCTCCCTCTCTATCCAGTATACAAGATGTAAAGCTTTTCTATTCAACGCCTCAAAGTTTTCTTCTTGTCAAACCATAGCCGACATGCTTTTCCTACATTTGTGAATATACTTCTTTTTTTTATTCCTACTTTTTATCACCTATTTTTAACTTTTATATAAAAGTCACGAGAATATTTCTGTATTGATCACTGCATTAAAAATGGAGATTATTTATTTAAATATATATAATAATATTAAATTTATCCACTATTCAAGAATAATTCAAAAAGCTTTCAGGGTGTTCAAGATAATTTTCCAAGTTTGGGTTGATTTTTCTATGGAACATTTGGTTTAACTTTTACATATAGAATTATTTAGATTTGTGTTCATCACTAACAGCGCACTTTGAATTACTTTTTTTTTTTTTTTTTTGGAACTGCTTTTTGAATGTTCCTCCATTCATTGGGGGTTATAATATATTAATTGTCAACAAAAAGACAGCATTGCAGTTTCATACGAATGCACATAAATATACTCGTAAATAGCTTAATAAAGTACGTATTGTTGTAACTGATCTTTTGTTCTTGTTTCGGTTTTAAAAGGAGTAGAAATATATCAATACAAGTTTTATATATATACTTTGGGAGAGTGGGGCTCAACTTCCGGTTGGAGTATTACCAAAAAGAAAATATACGAACACAAATAAAATATACAAACTGATGACAAAATATATATTTATAAAACTTGTTTCTAAACAATGTTTTTTTTTGTTTTTGGGGGGGGCAATGCACTGCGACCTTTCGACTATTGTGCTATCCTCTCTGGGTGCTGCAGGCTGTTGCCCAGCTGAACATCCGTTCTATAAAACCTCCTTCAGGTTAAGATCCCTGAGGAACCTAATACTCTGACAGGCTCTAGAGAGGGTATATCCGCCTCCTCGACCTGGTTAAATCTTTTCTGAGTGGCAGCCTCGCAGTCTGTTAGGAGATGTAATGGAGTTTCCTCCAGCTCCCCACAGGATCTGCATGAGCTATCACTTTCCAAACCCAGCTTCACCAGGTGTCCTCTAACTCTGCAATCCCCCGTAAGGAAACCCATGAGGACGCGGAGCTTGTTCTTACTCAAGCCGATGCAGGCCTCCGATCTCCGTTGGTTATAATTTCCCAGGCAGATCTTGGCCTGCCGCAAACCGGGGTGGGAGTACCAGAGTTGAAATCTCGTCGCCTCCTCCTCCTTTCTAAGTTCTTCCTACAGAAACTGGTCGCTGACCCCACAAAAAGTTTCCGGCCCTAGAAGCGGAGTCGTACTGCCTATCTTGGCCAGGGCGTCGGCCATCTCATTCCCTCCAATGCCAACATGCTTCGGCACCCACCAGAGGTAACTTTATTCCTCTTGCCTAGGTTATTAAGTTTACCTAGGCATTCCCAACCCATTTTAGACCTGATAACTGATGCGCTCAATGCTCTAATGGCTGCATGACTATCGGAAAGAATTACAGTCTCCTGATTCCTATATCCCTTATCGAGGTTAAATTGAACGCATCTTCCAGTAGCGTATATCTCTCCGCTTGGAAGATGCTGGGGAACTTACCCATGGGTTCTAAGTGCTTGATCCTTGAACCAACCCCCCACCCCCAGTCCCCTCGAGGGTCTTAGACCCATCAGTATACCATTTAATGGCATGTTCCTAAAAAATGTTTTCAATGGTTTTTAGAACTTTGAATTCGTAGTGCTTTTTTTGAACGACATCTCGACAACGCAACATATAATTGTCCATGGCTGAATAAGGTGTTACTTTATTCGATTTTTTTTTTCTTTTGTTCGCGATTGCCACGAAAATGGCTGCAACGATTTACCGTAAACTTTGCACATGTTATCTATACAAAAATACCTATCACTTTTATTTGAAACATTTTCTCGGGAAAATTGATTTTTTGTTGGGTATACTAGGGGGGGGGGACTGTAAATATTAAATTATAATGGCATAGAGTAATAATTAAGTAAATAGTTGGGTAAATAATTAATAATTTAGTAATTTTGTTGGCATCTATCGGCTGCATAACTATTTCTTATTCCTTTTAATCATCCTCTTAAAAGTATTAACAGAAAGTCGTGTGATAGTTTTAATTTTATAAACTAGCCGTCACGGATTGATTCACTGTTAGTCTCTTTTTTTCTCTTTTTTTATGAATGATAAATTGATGATAGACTGTATTATCTATGTTTCCTTCTACTTTAATAGTGCTCTATCTTAGCTATTAAAGAGATTAAACTACAAGTTGTTGCCATCAGAATATTATTGTCTATTTCTAGAAACTAGCTGACTAGGATATCTATTCTGAGAACACATTGAGAGTGTGTAGATTGTTATATTGGTTGCCCTAGATTCTCATACCGAGTATGTGAATATATCTAGGTTGACCCTACTAGATACCCAACAGTGGCAGCTTTGTCCATACCCTCTATGCTGTTAGTTGGTGAGAAGGAGAGACTAGTATTACGGTGGTGGTTCGTCTCTGTACAGTTAGACCCCAACAAAACTTTAACACATATACACACACACTAACCAACTATTTCCTATTAAAGGACTGCCATTGGTTGTTCTTACTAGTGGGCTCTATGTACTATTCAACTAGGCTAAAACTATTATACGTATATCTAGAATGAATAACTTTAATCAGATTGTACAGTCTGTACAATTGTCCATAGCCTTCCTAAATTATTTCTTTAATTAAACAAAACAAAATCATTTATTAACAATGTAATTTTGTTTATTTAATATTTTATTTAAGCTTTGTTTTAATTTATAGCTTCTTGCTATAGCTACCTGCGTCAAGTTCATGATTCATTGACAATTCAATCTAAATTCATAGGCATTGTTTATGCTTACACATCGGACTAGAACAGCCAGTGATATACCAGTTTCAGGATGGTTTTAATGAAGTTGATATCATCTTTCATATTTAGGAATTTTTCATACGGCATAAAGCTTTTTAATCTGAAAGTTATCTAATCTTAGAGCGCAATTATTTTTTTTTTTTAAATTTTGCTATCCTGACATATTTTTCGAAATTTATCTTTAAACTTCAAAGTTTGCTCATTTGTCAAAGTTTGTTAATGGGGGACCTAGTGGGGTGTTCTAACCTATATATATATTTGGAATTTAACGCCACACATTAAGCAAAAACTATGTAAAAATCCACATTTTTTTGTCAAAAATATTTCAAATAAAAGTGATAGGTTTATATCTGTGCGGAAAGCATTCCTAGTATAAAGAAATTCCTTGTAGCCGTTTCCAAAAAAATTCATAATCCTATTTTGTAAACTCGTACTCCCAAAAACCTTCAAATTTTGAATTCTATTAATACTTTTAATTTTATATTCAATGCTTCATTGTTTTTTACCAATTATTATTAATGCTTCTAATTTTATATCCACTTTTAATTTATAGTTAAAAGCTACTGTTTCTTTAGAACCCCCCAAAAAATCAATTTTCCCGTTAAAATGTTTCAAAAAAGTAGTGACAGGTATTTAAAATGATGAGGATAGTATAAGAAGTTTTAAGAAAATCGTTCAAGCTGTTTTCAAGAAAATTGCAAAAAAAAATGAAGAAAAAAAACATTCTGCGAAGTCGTACTTCCGGTTTTTCGAATTCACCGTCGCATTTCCGTTTTTACCCGAAACGTTCGTGTCACATGCATTTATAGTATCTAAACGGAATATCAGATTTGAGCTTCCTGCGATTTTTTGTTTTTGAGATATTTCGTTAAAAAAAAAACACACACCACACACACACGTATTTAAACATTCGTACTCAGGTGACCTCAAAATATTTCCGAAAATTTGACACTTCGCGATACTTCTTATTACAAGGAATAAGAGTGAGTAAAAAGCTGGTAAATATTATCTTAATCAAACATAAACATGAATTGGAGAGTAAGGCGCTTACTCGTTGATAACCTGTAAGATTTGAGATGACAAGGTATGCAAGTTTAATTCACACACGAGGGAATTAGCTGGAGAAAATATTGACACTAGACTAGGATTTCCTCAAGGGATATGGAATACTTGTCTGTAGCCTTATATTGTTGGGAATGTAGAACACTTTATGTGACAAACGTCCAAAAGATACGTCATGCAACGCCACCTCTTACCCACTATAGCTGTCCTAGATTTCCCACTATATGTGTAAGCCGTTCATCTTTTAACAGTGAGAATGGTGCCCCGATTTGCACTTAGGAGGAGTATTTACGTATATCAATCATTGCCACGTTTTCTACAGCAAAATTTACAACTAATTCTTCTGTCGCTCTATCATAATGACTATCTTTGGTTTTTCCATTAAAGTCCTTATACTGTTCATATATTAAACAAATTAAATAATAATAAAAATGTAATTACGCAGCCAGTGATTTATATAATCGCACAAACTATAACTTTACAGAAACCAAAAAAAACACTGAGACGATTTCAATTTGGTTTTGGATTGTTTTTTATTTTTTATTTTTTGTGAGGGAATTTAGTGGGACATCACTTTGAAAGAACTATTTTGCCTCTATTGATGTCAGGGTGCGGCCGTTTTTGATAATGTGATGTCGCAAATTTTCCTTGAGGTTTCTGTTGCTGATACGGGTTTGCTTATCTTCAGACACTTTATAGAATGTCTCTTTGAAGCTTTCTGCTGCTTATTCATTCTACTTTTTATTATTATATAAAATCAAATTTTCTATGTTTGAAGCTAGAGTTTTCTCTTAGCTATTGTGAAATTATTACATGCATATTACAGAATAATTAATATTTCAATCGCCAGATATGTAAACAGTGAAAATGTTAAAAAAATAAAATAAAGATAAATTATGAAATTTCTAATTAATATACAAATGACCCGTAGTGCGCTGGAGTGCTTTGTGTTTGCCTAATTAGTAATATACCAGGTAATATGTGATCAAAGCTTCAGTGTAACTTGCAAAGCAATAAGTCTTCAAAGTTCCAATATATCTGTAGAAATATGACTGACAGCAAATTACCATAATGTAAATGGTTTATAATTGATTCTCAATCCATGATATGTGAAATGTAATAGAACGAATTGAATTTTGCTATTGGAAATATAAAAGTAAATCTTTATTTTTGGATTTTAACAAATTTAGCATGTTCTTTTTTTATTAGTTCTGATCAGTTACAGATTTATCATCAAATTCATTAGAGGATTGCCTTCAACTTAAAGTTTCTGTCATGCACTGTTATTGATTGATAATATTAGCCATATTATAGTAGTGACTAATATATAAGTCAATACATTAGCTGAGTGGTTAAAGATGTGGATCACCAAGTTGAAATGATTGGTGGTACATTTGCCTTGGATTTTATTTAATGTATTAATATGAATAATAAATAGTAAAGTATGATTGCCACGTGTCCTCCCTCGATCTGAATGGAGTTGGATGTTAAGACCGCCTGAAAAAATAGTCTTACTTTAAAAAAGTATATTAATCAACACACAGCTTATTAACTACCTCTGTCATTGACGGAAGCGTATAGCCACATACTTTTTATTTAGTGACTAATAAACCTCTATAAAATCGATGAATATGTTGATGACACATACTTCAAGTTCAGGTCTACATGGTGAACCATACACTGATAATGATGGATGAGAATCCGATCAGAAATAATAATAAGAAACATACTTTGACGAATAAAATCCCAGATATTATCCAGCATTGTAGATCAACCAAATATTCAATAAATCGATATTAACTTTGAATACTTTAAATGTCAGACACTGTTTTAAAAGTTCACAGTTCTTAGTTATTTATAAATTATACTTACAAATAATATATAATCAAATTAAAATACGTAGATGAGAATTTTTTTATTATTATTATTAAAAATAATATTTTTTTATTTATTTTTGCCTGTCAATAAAAAAAAAAAGAATTAAAAAAGTCATGTCTAATTCCATATTATAACCACAAAATACGTAATTGATAAAATATAAACGAAATATTACAGTGAATAAAATTGTGATATAAATTATATACAGGCTGTTAATCAAACTATTATTATACAAAACTGATTATTAAATAATATAATAACTTATTAAAAATAATATATTTTAGTATACCTCTAACATGGTTTCTTCAGTGCACCAGTTTTCATCACCAGAATTCATTTCTGTTATATAAGCAGTTATTAATAATTTATTACTAGCTTTTTTGAATATTTTTATATCCAACAAATATTTGATGGATTTTGTTATCAGTTTTTATGGACGTAATGTTTTTTGGAAGAAATTCGGATTTTACCAAATCGTTTTGCCGTTAAATGTACGTTTTGTTTACTTCCTACATTATTATATGAGTGTAGGTTCCCCTCTAGTGACCATATTTGTAATTTTTTTTGCTTTAAAACTGTGCATTAATGAAAGTGAAGAGGAAGTGTCATAATATTTAACGCTGCAGAAAGACGTATACCGCTGTCTCGAATCTTTCAACTAGCCCCGAAAAATGGATGGGGCTATAGCGTCGTGCCTATACTATGCCTTCAATGACAAAGGTGGTTAATAAGCTGTGTGTTGATTAATATTATAGCATTTTTAAACAATGCAATGTTATTAATTATATAGCTTGTTTCCGACTACTATTGTGTCTTGACGAGTAAGAGGGTTGCGGCGATGAATGCAGATGGGTCTGGACAAGAGCAACGACTGGAGACGTCGCTGGAAGATCTCGGTGGGAACAGCAAAAATTTGTATTGCTCTTTTTTGCAATTTGAATCACCCTTATAAGCTCTATTCCGTAGTCATTCTCTTAAGTACTTTAGGAATCTCACCTCTCAATTTTCTTAATACATAAATTATCTGATACAGTCTATTACTCAAGGTGATAATATGTCCTTTCCAACAGAGCTGACTGTCTAACAAAATTCTCAGAAACAGTGCCGTGTCATCTTGCCCTTCCACTTTATTTATGCTGAATATGTTTTTGTTATCATTTAAAATCAGCTGATTTTTTTTTTTCTCTAACCATTCTTTCAGATCAGATATTTTTGAGCTCTGTTCTATAATACTCCTAAAAATATACAACTCAGTAATACAAATGTTATCTCTGGTTAACGATTAACATCTATTTGTCGGGTTTCCTGACAGCATTTAAACGAAATATAAAGTTTCAACTTCCTGCGATATTTCTGTTTTTTGAATTATGTTACCCCCCCCACACACACACACACGCAGACCTATTTCTAACAACCACTTTTTTTAGACTTATATGGAAGAATATATGGACATTATTTTTGAAGAATATATGGAAACGAGTATGTTATTAGCTGATTTAAAAAAACTAGCTTCTGTATATTAAACTATACATTTTTTATGGCATTCTTTTCATAAATTAATATATAATTGCTTTTTATTCAATGTTTTTATTTTTAATAAAATTAATTAAAGGATATTAACTTGAGTGGGCGGATTATCGTGGGATGTACGTCTCTTGTCTTATTTTAATAATGGTGAATATATATGTATTTACTGTTAAATATAAAACTTATTTCCATATTAATGAGTTTTATATTTTAAAATTATTAATAAAATATTTATTTTGGAAAATACTATAATATATTATATGAATCCTTTTTATAAAATTGAATATAAACTTTGCTCTTAATAAGGAATTTGTAGTTGAATGTATTTATAGTGGTTTAATGCATATGGGGATTATTTAAACACTATATTTATAGTTTAAGATACATTAACTGGAGGTTTTGTTAATTGAGTTCGAAAATATTGCTCAGTATTTAAACTTTTGATATAATTATTTTCTGAAAAACTATATTGATTTGAAGGACAATATCCGTTGGTATAACTAGTGTTATTCTGTTACCACTCGACTTCAGTGATTCACGTTTCCAAGTCTTCGTTAATGATCGCTCGCTCCTAAGGGCATATTCCCATAAAGTACTTCTACTTCGATTTAAAATTCAATTATCAATAAAGGTAATAATTTCAAATATGATGTTCCCCCTCTTCTATAACTTCCATCTTTAGTTTCAATTTTTCAAACTTTACAATTTTGTATTATACAGGATACGGGATGTATTATACATTATAATACGGGATGTAGTGTATGTTTTCCTTAATCTGTCTTAGTCTTTTTATAGAATAGTCATCAATCTGATGTAATTAGATATGATGAATATGGGTAATTGATGATAATTTCAACAGAAAGTCACAATTTAACTGAACTTTACTTCAGATTGTAAAATATTAGGGTATATAAAAAAATATGACTTTTTTTTCTAATACGAAGTTCCATGGATTTTAAAAACCTGTCCACATACGTCTGATGTTTATAGTCACGATCTATATATACAGGGTGACCAGAGTTATATGCTCCACCCACTTTTTTTTTAAACGGCGGGAAATTTCGAAAAAATAGAAAACACGTATTTAATCATTTTTAGTCTAGTTTATTTTCAGTGATTGATCCATTTTTTTATACCCCAATATCCCGAGATACAGCATCCAACTTTTTTTTTCAAATGGAACATTATATTTTTTTTTGCATATTTTTATAGTAATTGAGCCTCTAAAAAAATAAAAAAAAAAAAATTTTAAAATCGGTTAGGTTTTTCAAAAGTTATGGTAATTTAAAATATGAAAAACAAATTTCAGTTTAATGTCAAAATTACCTTATTTTTTCTTTAAAGAAGCTCTTCAAACTGGGCACCATCAACGGATAGGAAAGACAAAGCTCTGGACTCCCACGCTCTGTTTGTAGCAGCACTTACACAAAGTCAACATCTAGGCAGGCTAGAGTTATTCGACGTTCCAGATCTTCGACTGAAGCCACGGGATTAAGGTTACTGTACACTTTATTTTTTAGATATCCCCACAAAAAATAGTCCATTGGGGTTAAGTCCGGAGATCGAGGTGGCCATTGGATCGGACCATGAGTTCCTAACCACTTTTCGTGGAAATTTCTGTCCAGGTAACGTCGAACAACTCTCGCATTATGTGCCGGGCAACCATCTTGTTGAAAATACATATCTAACCGACGTTTTAGAGGAACATCTTCAAGCAGAACTGGCAAAATGTCTCTTAAAAAAGTTAGATACCTTTCACCAGTTAAGTTCCCTCTGTAGAAGTATGGGCCGATTAGTTGGTTTCCTCAAACTCCACACCAAACGTTTGTAGAAAAAACAACCTGATGGCGTGTGGCGAAGGTAACTTGTGGATTTTCTTCTGCCCATATTCTAAAGTTCCAACGATTAAGAAGGCCATTGTTGGTAAACTTTGATTCATCAGTCCATAAAATTGTGCATTTTTGTCCATTTTTTGTGGGGATATCTAAAAAATAAAGTGTACAGTAACCTTAATCCCGTGGCTTCAGTCGAAGATATGGAACGTCGAATAACTCTAGCCTGCCTAGATGTTGACTTTGCCACCTAAGTGCTGCTACAAACAGAGCGTGGGAGTCCAGAGCTTTGGCTTGCCTATCCGTTGATGGTGCCCAGTTTGAAGAGCTTCTTTAAAGAAAAAATAAGGTAATTTTGACATTAAACTGAAATTTGTTTTTCATATTTTAAATTACCATAACTTTTGAAAAACCTAACCGATTTTAAATTTTTTTTTTTAAATTTTTTTAGAGGCTCAATTACTATAAAAATATGCAAAAAAAAAATATAATGTTCCATTTGAAAAAAAAAAGTTGGATGCTGTATCTCGGGATATTGGGGTATAAAAAAATGGATCAATCACTGAAAATAAACTAGACTAAAAATGATTAAATACGTGTTTTCTATTTTTTCGAAATTTCCCGCCGTTTAAAAAAAAAGTGGGTGGAGCATATAACTGTGGTCACCCTATATATCTTAAACTAGGTTTTTAAGGTAGAAAGGTGTGATTAGAAAGTTGTTAATATTTAGTTGAAAAACTTATTTTGGGACCTAATTAGAAATTTAGTACTAAATAAAAACGTACTGAGAATTTTTTTTTCAAATTTCCTTTCATGGAAAGATAATGGTGAAAAATTGTGAGTATTTACATTCCTTAGTTTAATGGATTTAAATATTTTTTGCAAATATCTCCATTTATTAGTCTCTCAGGAAAAGGAAGTACTGCTACCGTGACAAATTTTTGAAGTTGACTTTTTTACCGGAAATCCATGTTTTGAGGCCCCCTGAGTATGAAAAATGTTTTTAACCAAAACGTCGGTGCGTGCTTATGTGTATGAACAAAATATCTCAAAAACCCAAAAAAGTCGCAGGAAGCATCAAACTTGATATTCCGTTTAGGTACCACCTTCCTGTGATGCTTGTCTGGACGTTACCGAAGCGATGCAGAACATGCAAACTGCCACTATGAAGACCTTTGCTAAAATATTCTAACTCTCATTATGGAGGTAAAAAAAGTGACTATGAAAGCCTGTAATAGAAATAAAACCAGCAGGATTTTGGCGGGGATAATGATATCGTCATTCTGATTCCATCGCCAGATGCTTTTCCTATTATAAAATGTTCAAGACTTTTGTTTCGATCATTCTTACAGTATCAGGTTATCTTCTAGGAAAGATTAGTTAGGACTGGGTGCGTCTGGTGAGATACTTGATAATTACCTCCGGGGTTACATGGATGGTTCCAGAATGGGTATACAGGTCTGTTGCTGCAGTTTTGAGACAGGAGATACTTGTGAGTATCTTGGTGAATGGACCACTGTGTTCCAGACTGAGGTTTATGCTATTCATTGTTGTATTTTGAGAGGTTACATGTAACAGCAACCAAAGAGAGTAAAGAACAAAACCCAAAACCACTCTCTCGGACGGTACAGACTGCCTGGATTTTACAATAGAAAAATGTTTTAAGGAAGATTGGTATGAAAATGACACGTAGTAATTGGATGTATTGAACTGAATTCAACTGTGTTTTTATGGACTGTCCGTCGCTATATTTAAACAGCTTCTCCTACTCCAGTCCGAGAGAGTGGTTGAGCTTCTCTTTGCTCTCTTTGATTGCTGTTACAGTGCGTAACACTAACTTAAAAGGTTTTCGTATCTGTTCCGACAGTGAAGCTGCGTTGAAGCCGCTGAGTTCATGTGCCTTCACTTCTAAGTTGGTACTAGAATGTTTTAGAAGACTGTGAGAACTTTCATCTTTGAAGGTGTGCTTCTAATCTGGGTAATAGGTCATATAGGTATTTTCGGGAAGAGAAGTTGGATATGTTTGCCAGATTAGGCGCCTTTGTCCTTTCATTGGTCCTAAGCCTGCTGTTAATCTGTCTTTGGACATATGTCTGTCAAGCTTCCAATCATGGATAGTTTTACAGCATTTACCTCTATGAACGAGCTCAGCGGTTTATCGGGGCCCGGGCTGGGCTGAGATCTTGCTGTGTCTTTCACAGACCTCAGGAATCTGATTAGATTTCTTACTGGGCATTGTGGTTTAAGAAGACACCTCTACATAATGGGACTCATGCCAAATCTCTTTTGTAGAGTTTGTGAAACAGTGGAAAATATACCCATCTATCTTGTGACATATTGCTTGAGTTATAAGGAAATTAAGTTCAGGATCTTGGGTCGGAACAGGAGATCTGTAAATCAACTTAGGCTAAATTCCTTTTAAGCCTATGATCCGATTTGTTTGAACGCGTTGAATCTTGGGTGGGTTAAACCAGGGTCTGGATTTTTGTTCTGATATGGTTTATTATTATTTTGCTATTTCGGGGTAACTATGAGGACCCAATGGGAATATGGCCTCTCCTCATAGACGAATAATAATAATATTTCCTTTCCAATTTCTATTTCCCCATCTGTCATCACGTGTAATTAATGTAACGTATTATTAATTTTTCCTAGCCATTAAAAATCCCACTTGCCTGCCACTTTTCTAGGGAAGAAAATAATTAGTTCTGCGTAGAAAGTGTTACCGCTGAAAAACTTCTCACCTCTGTTAGTACAGTGTGGGTGAGTGGTGACTGTTAAAATGAAAGAAACAGGCAATTAGCGCGATAGTGTAACAATTTCCAAACAAATTTTTAATTGCCCCTTTTCCGACTCTATTTCTTTACGTCAACTTCCCACTTTTCTAAGATATCATACTTATATTATTTATAACTCTTTTTTTCTGTTTTACTGTGAAATTACTCTCGGCTAATTAAGAATTAGATAGAAGAATTCTTGTTAAAATCGTTGTTTTTTTTTTTTCTTCCTTATTTTAAATTTACTGAATTCTATTTCTCATTAAATGTAGGAGATTGGAAAGGTTTTTAAGAATTTGTTGTTAAAAGTCAATGTGCGTTGATGAAAATTAGAGCAATTTATAGCACTTAGCATTTTTGACCAAATGGAAACGCTGATCTAATTATTCATTTGTTTGTAATGAAACAAGCAGCCCTTTTGAGAAAACTCGCCACAATTAGCTCTCTCCAGAAGCTACCAAAAATCATATTTAAGCTCAGAAAATGGCAGGACTTGAATAAATCTCATATGAACATTCGAACAGTCTGTAACCAACCATCAGAAATCAAAATTTAACATTCAAAAGAAGCAATCAAATTATAATTATATAATAATAAGCGATTATCTCAGTGGTAGTGAGCTGGACTAGCAAGGCGGAGATCCAGGGTTCGAACCAGTCGTGCTACCCTTAGATTTTCTCCGCTAATGAGATTTAGACCCGCCTTAAATTTACAAAAAAGAAAAGAAAAAGCAATCTAATGAAACAGCCAGTCTGGAAACAATCCTAATTATTATCTAGAAATCTATACACAATAATCTTACTATTATCTAGGAGTCTATACGTAACAATCATAATAACTATTATCTAGGAGTCTCCACATACCAATCCAGTAGTTACAACAAGCAATCAACTAACTTCATTCATCTGTCTGTCAAAAACTCTTTTAAAGCCTATATAGTTCTCAACAAGCTGGCTACTAAACTTGCTAACCTGTCGACCATTACAACAACAAATGGAAGAACTTGATGGCATTGATCTTCTTTGACTTATTATTATTATTATCAAACGGGTGCCCAAAGGCGCCGGACCTAAGCTTATGTGGCTCTTATCCCCCCGATATCCCCCCGTGACCCCTTAATTAATCTCCACCGGTAACTTGCCGGTTAATCTGCAATATCCCAAGATATCCCTAAACTCCAACTTGCCCAGGCAATCCTGCGACAGTGGTGTCCTCCCAAATATACGAAACCTAGTTCCAGCGAAACGGGGACACCGACATAAGTAGTGGATACACCGTTTCCCTAACTCCGTCATCACAGTTCTGACAAATGGGACTCGGCGCCCTCCCTATGTTGAACAAGTGACTGGACACCCAAGTGTGTCCAGTCACTATCCCTACCAAGGTCCTCAAACCCGTCCTACTAAGAGACAGGAGATACTCGAACTTCCCTGCTTGCTTGCCTTTATGAATCTTTTAGCTTGGAGGCACCCCTGCGTATCCCCCCAGCGTTTCTCCAAAGCTCTCGTCTCCCAAAGTCTAATCTGTTTGTCGCGAAACGTCTTTGTAACGGCCAGGACTGGTTCAGGACCACAAAATGGTAATGATGATCCCTCCCTGGCCAGCCGATCCGCCCTCTCATTGCCCTCTATTCCCGCATGTCCGGGTATCCAATAGAGATGCACCTTACCCCTCCGAGCCAAAGCGTTAAGCCTTCTCCTACATTCTCCCACTAATTTCGAACTCCACCAAGGCTTACTCAAAGCCCTTAGTGCGGCTTGACTATCGGAGAAGATCCGCACTTCCTTAAACTCTCCTAGCCACTCCCCCACAAGGTGGCAGCATTCAATGATGCCCACCACCTCAGACTGGAAAACAGTGGCCAAACCACCCAAGGCCACCGAACTCCCTCTATCCAACTCCTGAAACCATGCTCCCGCCCCCGAAAGGCCAGTACCCTCCTGCCTAGAGCCATCTGAATAGCAGCGAATAATACCGCTACCCAACTCCGTTGGCCTCGTGAGGTTATCATCCCCTATACTACTAATGATAATCTCATAATCTCTCTCAAATCCCCATTTCTAGGTCGTCTCATCAAGTTTGGATAGCAGAAATCGGTTCACTCGCCAAATTTCGTCCTCGATCCTAGTGTGATCCCGCCGAAAGGTTCTCACCCATTCTCCCTTGCACCTCATTCTGAGGTACCCTTTCATTGCCTCTCCCACTACCACTTACTGAAGGGGGATTAGCCCCAGCAGCATCTCTAATGCCACCGTCGGTGTCGTTCTCATCGCGCCAGTAATAGCCAAACAGGCCGTGCGCTGTACTCCCAACAGCTTTTTGCTATTCCTCCCCACCAAGGAGCCAGACCACCACACCACAGCTGCATACAGCATCCTTGGCTTCACCAACTTTTCATAAATCCAATGGACACCTCGGGGATTAACTCCCCAGGTCTTACCCGCTAATCTCCTACACTGCCAGAAAACTTCTGCCCCTTCTCCCAAATATACTCAATGTGGGCCCGCCAATTCAGCTTATTGTTGATGAGGACCCCCAAATATTTAACCTCTCTGCAAATTTGCAATTCCTTACCGAAGAGCCTAGATCTCCTAAGCCCTTCCAATTTCCTCTTCCTAGTAAATAAAACTAAAGAGCTTTTGTCCGGGTTAACGGACAAGCCTTAGTTCCTACACCACTGCTCCACGTAAGATAACGCCGACTGCACCAAGTCACCCACCACACTCAGATGTCTCCCTGTGATTAAGATTATACCATCATCAGAGTACATCTGCAGGTAAAATCCCCTACGGTTCATCTCCCAAAGTAGCTCATCCACGATGAGGCACCACAACCTTCTTTGACTTAGTCCAGACTTAGCTCTTACCGACTACAATTTGAATCAGTCCATATAAACTTTCTTTGCAAGCGGAAATTTAATAATTTCACCGAAGTAGAAACTAACGTGGAAACCGGTTTTTGATTCCAAACCCAAGAAATGGTGTTAAACGAGGTATCCAAAAGCTGGAAGAAAAATGGATTACAACAGTTAATCACATTGGACTATATTTTGAACATTAATAAAAACAGATTGTTATAGCTGGACAGTTTTAACTATGCCTAAAATGAATATCAAGTTTGACCTTCCTGAGATTTTTCGTATTTGAGATGGTATGCTGTTGAAACACATATACATACAATCTATTATTTCCAAAAAAATATTATTTTTTTCTTAAAGTCTAATGTAGATTATGATTGCAATGCGACTATTGTATTGATTAAATAAAACTATAACCAAAACATCTGATAGATATGGAGGAAAATTTTAGATAAATAAAGATTTGATAAAAGGAGAATAATTCATAACATTAATAAATTCTTGAAAAATAAAATTCAGAAGAATAAATTATTAAATCAATATTGGATAAATTGGTGAGCGCAAATAAAATCTGAAAGATTTTATAATAAATATTATAAACGGAAAAAATAACAATATTTCCGATGTTTTAAATAATTTAAAATGAAAATACTGTTATTCTGTTTCAATATATAGAGTG
This sequence comes from Triatoma infestans, assembly GCA_011037195.1. Taxonomy (NCBI): domain Eukaryota; kingdom Metazoa; phylum Arthropoda; class Insecta; order Hemiptera; family Reduviidae; genus Triatoma; species Triatoma infestans. The sequence goes on along the minus strand of JAAEAF010000612.1, from coordinate 45,628 downwards.
CAGTAGTAGGTATACCTTATTGGAGGAGGACAAATATTAAATAAGGTAACTCTCCTAGTTGTGCAGTGAAGGAAAAGAAAAGGGCGCTCCCGATATTATCGACAAAAGCAGTAAGAAAGAAAGGGAAGGTCCGGTTAGCTATCTTTTATTCATGTCCCTATGCATCCTTAGCCATTGTATATGCACTGTTTATTGCGCCTTTATATATTGTATGTACTTTCTTTTGATGTACAAATGAGAACTTTTTATATTTAAAAAATAGTGCTGAATGTTATTGTAGAATATAAAATTATAATTTACAAAATAATAAGGAATATAAATTAAGGTGATATAAAAGTGTATATAATTTTACTTGATGAGATGGTAAGAAATATTGCCAAACCAGAAAAGAACTGAAGCGTACATCAGTCTGACTTAAAATACGCTTCGCATGGAGACGGAAGTATTTTAGACTCAGGGGATATCTGAAGCACCTGGGAAAATCCAAGGATCCATTGAATGGATTTCGCTATGTTCAGAGTATTACAAGACCATGTCATGCTCTTCGCACCATTCATTGCCCTAGATTTCATACTAATGCACGACAATGCTAAACCTCTCCACATTGCACAGTGTGTTACCGAGTATTATTACAATAATATAGTAATTCAGAGATTGCAATGGCCACCTAGAAGTCTTGATATGAACTGCACTGAGCAAGTGTGGGACAAGATGAAAAGAAAGATTAGAGGATGTAATTCTGCCCCAAGCAGCCTCAGCTATCTCGAAAATACGGCCACAGAGGAGCGGAGGAATATCCCTCCAGGAAGCAATCCAAAAGTTGATTGAATCTAGGTCAAGAAGACTGGAAGCTGTCCTCATCAGTGCCCGAGGTGGGGATATAAAAAATACTTAACATGTACGAAGAAGCATCAAACTAATGTAAATATTTTTTAATTTACATTTTTGATTTTGCATAGTTTTTCAAAATCAGAAGTTAATTTTGTTTTTACTCTTTAAATAAAGCTTTTATTATTTTTTATTTTTTTCCCCATAAAAGTATTATCTCTTTTAATAAAAATTGTAAAAAATGGTCATTGAGATGGAATCGATAAAAAAAATAAACAATATGTATGTTGCAATATTTTTGACCGGAAGTGTATTTCGCGGTTCACATACCAAAATCTATTTTAACTCTTTCCGTTGGCGAGGATCAAGTAATCTGTGCGGATTTTCCATCAAAAATTCAGAAAAAAATTAATTATCTGTAAAAATAAAGTAAAGTAATTAAAGTAAACAAATTTAAAGAAATGTCGTGGTTTCCGCCCGATTTTTCGGAACTGAAATAACCGGGGAAAAAAATTATATAAGTAAAATTTAAAATATAAATTGATTTCTTATTGAAACAAGTTTAAATTGGGGCACACCGAACGCCGTCACATACTGCTTAGTAAATAAAAATTGCCTTATTGCGGCGTTCACTTGTTTCTTTTTACAATAGCCTATAAAAAATAAGAGGAATCTGATGAGATTTCTACCAATAATTAATAAACATTGAACACCTACTATATAAATTTTGAATATGTATCTCTTTCTTAAGTTACTTAAAGTTAATTAATGAATTGTTTAATCATTTTTTTTTTGCATTTGAGCTTTTTCGATTTTTTTTTTTACGCAAACGAGATCATTTTTGTGGATGTAATATATCAATTCATGCATATTTTAATATCCTTCCAATACAAATTTATTTTTGAATATGTGGATGGGTCCGCAATTCTGGTATTTTTTCCATCGTAGCATGCATATTTATAGTTTTCCTGACTGATTTCGGATTTTCAGAGCAAATTCACCAAGTTCGTGTAGAGAGTTCACTTCAATTTAATGTTTGTGTTATATTCACGCACACAGAACCAACAAGTGTGAGTGGAACAGAAACATTAGATTGAAGTGAATTCTCTACACGAACTTGGTGGTTGGTTCCGTAGAGCTGGAAAGCATCAGAGACATTTTTCGTGGTAGCCTGCTTCATTTTGTGGTCATCGAGCGGTTTCGAGCGTTCGCCCATCTTCAGGATGCGTTTTTCAGACAGTGTGACAACACAGACTAGCACAGAGCAAATTAGTTTACAGAGAATTTGCTCTGTGCAAGTCTGTGTTGTCACACTGTCTGAAAAACGCATCCTGAAGATGGGCGAACGCTCGAAACCGCTCGATGACCACAAAATGAAGCAGGCTACCACGGAAAATGTCTGGTGAATTTGCTCTGACGATGGATGAAAATCCGAATCCAGTCAGGAAAACTATAAATATGCATGCTACGACGGATATTTTAGAAGACAAAATTTATTTATTTATTTTTACGCCATCCATGACTTCGGCTATTCAGCCATTCTACGTCCCTCTGCCCTGTATAAAAAAAAAAAAAAATGTATTATATGATAGTAAGTTTAATATAGGATATAGAAGCAAGTAATTTTATTTTCAATGACAACTCCTCAAGTCAGTAACAGTCAGTTGATCTACCAATCCATCCCCACGGTCCTGGATAGTGGGAAGTCTACTATATTAACATATGAAGAAATGGTGAACCAGTAAATTGCAAGAATTATACAACACAAAAAAAACAAAAACAAATGGAGATAATATTACAACAATTTATTTAATAAGTAATTATTGCCATTAATATAATAGTTAATTTTGCTAAATTGGTAGAATATATAAGTCGTTCACATAATGGGCACCTAGTATAAAGTTTATTTTTGTTGTTTTGTAGCCCGCATGTGGGCGGCCGATATGTTACTAAATGTGCGGGTTATCACTAAATTTATTTTTTCGAAGCTCTAACAGCATCACTACAGGATCTCCCTTAGTGCTGGTGATTTATAATACTTCTTGTAAAATTTAAGTTTATGTGTGCAAGTGAGCGTGTATAAGAAAGAAGAAAACATGTTAACCCTGGAGCATAATAATGTAAGAGAAAACTTTCTTATGAAAATACAAAGTTGAATATTTTTCCCTTTTATGGTTAGACATTTTGTTTTTCTAATAAAAATATTTTCCTCAATTTCATTAAATTTTAATAAATTTATATTAAAATCAAATATTACCTTTAATTAAGTTTATTTTATTTGTGGCTGGGTTGATGAGGTGTTAATGAAATAAAAAAATACGCCCATCCCTTTCCTGTCCAGTATCTTAATCTAAAACTATAATGATAGTTATTTCAAAATATTTCTTCAGAAAAATTTAAATACCTTCGATATATTAACGATTGTTACATATGCACATTTTTATTACTAAAAGCTATTAAATTATGAGCAAAATCAATAAAAAGCACATTTCATTTGACATGTGTGGGAACGCTTTCTGTTTCAACGGTAAAAGTTTTATTTCAATTTCTCAATAGTTTTTTTTTTTCTACGCCATTGGAATTATTTCGGCCAGTTTTCCTCTACAGTCCAATATGCTTTTGCCCATGAGATTTAGCTTCCTAAATAAACTTCTCGCTCGAGGTCCGGGCACACAAAGAACAGATTTGTCTGATAGCAGGCCTGTTCACAGGGCACGGTAGGTTTAAAACACATCTACACAAGATGGGGTAATCAACTCGGAGCCTCTGTGCAGACTGTGTCAGGAGGAGGAGGAATCGGCAGATTACGATATGAGGTGTTTGGCACGTTGAGACCGGAGGAGATCATATCACAAGAAGAACTAGTAGGGAAAGCCGTCGACCTCATGAAGAAGAAAGGTTTCCTCTACTAGACATAATGGGGAAGGCACAATAAGGAAGAAGAGGAAACAGTAATGCACGTTCTGTTCAGAGGGCCGGGGCTTGTATGGCGGAGCTTTGGCGTCCCTTTGGACGCCTGAGAGCCTCAGCCAAGGGCCTATCGGATCTTTTAAGTCTATTAAGGGAGATAGGGCTCGAGAAGGCTAAATTGACCACCTGGGAGCCTCCCCAGACTCTACAGTTCGACTAAACACAGGGCTGGGCAGGGGTTCCACAATAGACCCATGGGGGTCGCAGTGGCGCAGGCTGAAGAGCCAATTCCCCCATAGAATCTAATCTAATCTAATCTAAGGCACAATAAGCCTCAAAACCGAACTGGCGGTGGTGTCTGGGTTGGAGTCCCCCCTCTGGTCTAATCTAATCTAAGGGGACAATCAATGATGTAAAATGGGAATGATATAGGTTCACAAATTTGTAATGATTCGGCCTAATTCAGAAATGAGTTGTCTAAAAATTGGGTTCTGCGTTTTTAATCTTTTAGTCGCCTCGTAATAGTCAATCCTAGATGTTCTGTTATTCCTTAACAACCTCTCATGTAACATTAGGGCACTTCTGTCTCTTCTTAATTTAAACGGCTCAATTTTCGTTTACAGCTCCATAGCAGTAAATAGGAGTAGATTTAGCGGTATCCGTAATCACATATTGCGCCTCATTCCAGGTCATTCTAATTGTGGCAGAGCATAGTTTGAAGCCATATCTGATCTATACTCTATAACTGGCGTAAGTAAGATTTATATGCAGCTCCCAACGTTCGCATTAGCACCCCACTTTATAGCTAAAGCCTTTTCAATAGTTTCAAACTTGATTCGTCCTTGTTAGCTGCGCAGTTTAGCCTAAGACAGCTTGCTATCCAGTACTAATCCCAAATATTTTGCCTCATTAGTTCTGGCCTTTAGTTGATCTTTCATCTTGATAGTAATGTCCTTTTATTGAAAGCGAGAAAAATTGGATACTCGCTTCACCACTGTTCACTTATCACTATTCTTAAAGCTAGACCAACATGAGGTATTCATTTATGTAAATTTCATAGAAGCCTTAATTTATACTTCACTAAAAATTACAAAATTTTTCACCCAGAAAATATTATATTGTATGAGAACTTTATATGTGAACTAAAAACATTTTATAATTATAAAGTCGCCTGAAGGGATGGATTGCGTACAGCATGTATTCCAGAGTTTTCACAAAATAAAACTTAATTAAAAGCATGTTTTTACCAGAATTTTTTATTTTTCATATGTCTATATAAATAATATGTATGTATAAATAAATAAAAAAATCAGTTGTGAAGCCAAAATAGTTTGTAGCAGATGTTAAAATTTAATTACTATCACTTAAATCACTCTAACAATATATTGTCTGTCTTGTTGCTGCTGTAACTGGTTAATGGCGGAATAAATTCCATAACATGAATATTACTTGAAAATCAGAAAATTAATATCCTAATCAAAACTAAAATATTCCTTAATCTATTAATCAGTATCTGTCCAATAAATACAGAATACAAAAAAATGAAAATATATATTGCGGAGAGATACTTTGGGTGGACTCTGTTTAGTAGAAAACAGCAAAAATTAAAAATATAAATTGTGTCAAAAATATTGCGTGGACTGTATATAATGTAATATAATTGGTGAGCAAATGGGTAATTAAAAAGTTATAATTATATGGGAAAAATTGAATATATAAATAAAATTTAAAATGGGTAGCAAATATTATTTATTATCACTTTCAATAAGCCAAGGGAATGGTGCTTACCTTGAAACGCAGAATTCTTGTTACCAGTGTTTGAAGACCAATGTGTTCTTAGCCCATATCGGGGAAAAGGGGAGAAGAAAAATAGGAATAAGGAAATAGTTCTTATGTGCTTCCAAGTCTGGAGTCTTCACACTGATACAATGCTACTTGGCTGATGATTGTAGATAGTAATTAAACGGGCCCAGAAGCTGCAAGGAAGGAAACCAAACGGAAGTAAGAACCACGTGATTTCTCTATAAATTTATAGGCCCGAGAGAACTGGCGCCGCTTAATCAACAAAAGACCAGTTTATTACCATTACTGAGAATACCAGCAGTGACAACCTTGGATTTTCACAATTATGGGCAACCAAAATGGCATGTACTGCGGCCTAATCAAAACGAGTATTAAATGGCAGCTTACTCGTCCGAGGGTTACAAAGCAACTATCTTAGAGAGGAGAAAAGCATAGCCCTCTCTATTCTTAGGACACAGCCTAATAAATTAGTAAATTACTATTAAGGCAGTACAATACCCCTTCTCCGAAATACAATTATTCTACGCTGTTGGCGGCAAATTTAAATTTAAATTAAATACCGAACAGTATCTCTTTTCAGATACTTCTTTAATCAGTAATTATTCAATACAGTTTCTCGCTAGAAGTTTTGTTATTAATAAAAACTCTGGAATAAAACCTCACCTGGCTTTGTCTTATTTCAATTTTCGCTATTGTTGCATGGACAAATTTATTTAAATTGAGGATTGAATTTATTTGAATTGAGGAGGAAATTGTTTTGAGGATTGTTAACATTATTTAAATATGTAATATTTTTATTTTTTATTTTAAAGTAAATTTAACAATAATTTAAATATCAGAATGCAGAATATAATTTTGCTTGACATTAATCTAATATTCTAGCACCTTTCTGAAGGTAACTTTCTCATTTTTAATGGACATTTTGTTAGAGGTTACCGTACTTGTTTTACTTTTTTTTTATATACACAAAAAAATTTGACACGATTACAATACTTCCTCTTACTAGGAGTAAGAGAAAGTAAAAAGTTAATTTAAGAACTTTTAGTTTTTCATTATTATTTACTTATTTTTGGAACTTCATTCTAAACTTAAATGTGTTTAATTGGAAGCTGGTACCACTGTATTTACTTTTAATCACTAGAGATTAAAAACGACTTTTATCTGTGGAGATTAAAAGTACCTTTAGTCATTGATTTTAGTGAAATAATCGTCATTTTATTCAACTGTTGCCGAAATAAAAAAGTTGAGGTCTACCTCTCAATATTCAAAAACGCTATCAGATGCCATTTATTTAACTGTGTTAATCACATTTTGAGAAATATAAATCTCCCAGCCAAGTGTTTACAAAAATACATTTTAATTTTAGCCGATGATGAAGGAGAGGAAAGAAGAGTCTCTTTGAAGTAACGCATTTTTTTTAATAACTTTTTTTTTATATTCTTTTTAATTTTTCTATTTAGAGGCAACTTGTCGTTTTTATTTTTTTCAAAGACTTAAGCCTTGTTGACACAGTGCGAGCTAGCGTGCGAGTTCGAGTGATCAGTTACTGCTATACAGCTACTGCCATTGTGTGAACATATCAGGTAAGTTACTGTTGTAACGAGTCGGTCTACAACTGGCATACCAGTTTTGTTTTCATTTGCCACTAGCCTTCCCAACTCATTTCAGCAGCGCCCGCTCTAACGGTTACGTCGCCCCGGACAAAAAGACAAATTGCCGCCCCTTAAGAATATATATACATATATTTTTAAGTATGACTATGCATGTTCAAACACAAGCTGAAGCAGCGCTCTGCTCGCGTGCTAATGCTATTCCGTTTAGAGAAGTATATGCTTGTTCAAACAAGTTCAAGCATCGTCCTTTACCAATTCTGCGTTAGTTTTTTAATAATAGTGTAAATATTTTTTGCTTTTAGACATAAACAATATAAATATGCTAAGCAATGTAAATTTTTTAGCAAACGAAAAAATCGATATGTGAAATTTGAGATTTAACACATCAATATTTTTCTCACATTTACAGACTTTTGTCTGTAAAGTGAGGCACCATTTTTGGTGCCACTCAATTATGGCCCTTCGGACAAGTGTCTGGGTTGCCCGCCTCTAGTATGGGCGCTGAACACAAACTCAGTAACTCGTTAGCAGCGATGAATGATTTTACGTTTTTGTGATTGACGTTTAGTTAGCCCAGAAGATATTTTTTTTGGTAACTAATTTCTTACCCAAACAAATATCTTCTTTTTTTTTAATTTGAGCAATTTGTCTAATTTAGCACACAGTACAACAGTAAAACATCGTATTACTGTTTGTTTTATGATATGTCGTTGGCTAGACATTTTTTACACAATAGTATGTGCAATAAAGTAATCAATTCGCAAAGTGCCTAGCATGCAAGTGGCAGCTACTTGTTTCAATGTAATCAGTCAAGCCGGGTACAGCTACTGGCCATTGTTTCATGTGAGCCAGCCACTGTCTGCTGGCAAGTTAGCTTCTCGCAATATGTAAACAGTCCATTATTACTGAAGGAATTTTCTATTTAAACTAATTCATCGTATCAAATAAAATAATTAGATAATTATGAAGCAGAATTAGTAGCAATTCCTCGTCAAATTACGAGGGATTTTTTTTTTTTTAATCTCCAATGGGGCTTAAAATGAAGACAAATGTGAATCACAAATTCATTTTATTACCAGGAGTCAAGTTCAATCTAAGTTACTTTTCCACATAAATAAGGAGGGAAGGAGGTGAAAGTTGAGATATTTTTCATGCCTTTGGACGAGTTTTCCAATTCTCTGTTCATAGAAGGTTGCTTCCAGCGTATTGAGATAGGCCTGCATACCGACTTGAACCTCTTCCTTGGTGTGGAAGCACTGTCCTCGCAGAGTTAAAGTCACCCTGCGCTAGGTTTGGGCTGTTCGCCAGTGATCGAACACTTCCCAGTGAAATTGAGCAAGAAGCTGTTGGGTTACTGCAGAGTGTGTGGTCTTGCATTGTCATGAATCAAAACAATTCCAGACGACAACATGTCTATTCTTTTGTTCTGAATGGCTCTTGCCTGGCGATGTAATGTCCGACAATATAAACCCAAAAAGTAGTTCAAACAAACGTTCAGCAACAAGAAGATTATGGCTAGCGTTTTCTGTGATCGGAAAGGAGTTTCGCCCGTAGAGTTATGGAGCCGGGGACTATAGATCCCTGCGAACATGTATTGTGGCCTACGGAGAACCGTTCAGAACAAAAGAAGAGGCATGCTATCAACTTGGAAGTGACAGCTTCTTGGAAGTGTTCGATCATTCTATGTACATCTCAGACTTTCGACAGCTGAAGGCCTACAGCGCTTCCACACCAAGAAAGAGGTTCAAGATGCCGTGCAGACTTATTTCAATACTCTGGTGGGCAACCTTCTATGAAGAAGGTAATGGAAAATTCGTCCACAGGTGTGAAAAATGTATGAATCTTAACGGTGATTATGTAGAAAATTAACTTAGATTGAACTTGATTCCTGATAATAAAACGAATGTGTGTTTCACCTTGTCTTTATTTATAGCCCATCGGAGTTGAAAAAAAAGTAGCCCTCGTACGATCAAATCCTTCAGCTTGTATATATTTTTTTTAAATATCATTTACTTTTTTAATGCACAGAAATCCATGTTATTGAATAATTTATTTTTGATGTCCTTTAAAATTTCTTTCTTTTCAATGTCTGAAATGATAATAATATTATCGATACAATTAATTTTTAGATATTTTTATCCTATTAATGGCACTGGCTTATAATTCTGATTTGCTTGCTTACTTACTTACTTACTCAATGGCACCTTTCTTCCGTCATTCTTTCTACAAGACCCAGCCATTTCAGCATGGCCATTTTTATGGTAGTCACAAGGCCGGACTCCCGGAACAGGTCGCGAAACTCTGAATTTGTGCGTATTCTCCATTTCTTTTTATCAGGCCATAAATTTTTCGCAGCACTTTTCTCTCCCAAACAAGAAGGGTCTTTTCAGCCTTCTTTGTCGAGGTCCATGTCTCTCACTTGCGTACATAACTACGAGTCGGATCATAGTTTTATAAATTAATTCTTTAGCCTTTCTGGAAACCGAACCGAACAGATTCCGTAACCGTAAGGCTTTTTGCAATCAAACACGGTCCGATTACCAGCCGCTAGACGTGTTTTGATTTCCGCCATGGTACCACACCCGGTCGTCACCATCGCGCCCAGGTATTTGTAGGAGTCCACTGCTTGGAACTCATGCCTGCAGAGACTGATGGGTTCCTCTCTTCTTATTTCTCGCCTCGAGGTCATCATATATTTTATTTATTTTCATTTATTACGAGGTCCATTTTATTTGCGGCTTTCTTTAATTCCTGTAGCGCTCCAGAGAGAGCAGACCTGGTTCGAGCAGATATCAGTACAACATCTGCGTACGCCATATGCTGGGTGAGTCTATTATAAATTGTGCCACCGGGATTTGCTTTTATGGCTCTTACTACCATTTCTAACCCGATATTGAAAAGGGTCGGAGAAAGAGGGTCTCCTTGCCTCAAGCCACTTCTCACCTGGAAGTCATCCGATAAGGTGTTCTGAACTTTGACTGTGCATTTGGTCCCACTTAAAGTCATTTGAGTCAGCCGCCTCTGTTTCTTCGGGATGCCTAACCTTTGCATTGCACTCAGAAGCTCTTCATACGCCGCTTAATAATTAATAAACAAGTGATGCAGATCCATGTTATGCTCGTAAGTTTTTTCCAGCATTTGTTGTATCAAGAAGAGATGGTTTATCGATCTGCCTGGACGAAAAACCACACTGGTATTCGCCAACTGTTCTGTCCATCCATGAGATAAGTCTCTTGTTGATGGCGATGGAAAGTATTTTATATGCCGTAGAAAGTAATGCAATGCCTCAATAATTTTCTCAGGCAAGTCTGTCTCCTTTTTATAAATTGGACATAATACAGCCTTACTCTATTCTTTTGGCATTTTCTCTCTCATCCATACATCCCAGATCAATTGTACATGTGCTCCAAAGTGATTTCCCCTCCATATTTCAGAAACTCTGCACTTATCTCATCTATACCAGGGGTTTTATTATTGTGCAGGTTTTCTATGATTTCGGCTATCTCTTCTTTTACTGGTGGGACTATACATTCTTCTAGTTCCCCTTCGACCAAAGATTCATTCTCTCTCTCTGGCATTATTTCTGCTCCTGTCTCATGACCTGGCAAAGTTGGGGTTCAGTAAGCGGCAGAAGAAACGTTTCCATCTATCAAGAATATTACTTAAGTTTTCTTAATATACTATCGCACTTATTCTTACCAAACTCAATCTTGGGCCTAAATCCGTTTTTCAGATTTCTTATGCCTTTGAAGAATTTTCTACCGCTTTTGGCTGCAAAATCTTCTTGTAATTCTTCTAGTTTTCTTTTTTTCTGCACACAGCTTGGGCCAATCTTCTTTTCCTCGCGAAATTATCTGCAGTTGTTCTTGTTCGTCTGTTTAGGAGCTTATAATTCTGATTACATAATATTTAATATGAAACTACATTGATTCAAATATAAATTCATAAAATATTTACCAATTAAATCTTATGAAGCAATATATTAGAGGAAGTAACTGTAAAATTGCTGTCGGTAGTGATTGTTTAATATTGTCGACGAGTGGAGCCGCCAATGTCCGTGTGTGTGTGTGTGTGAGGAGGTGAGTAGAACAGCGCAATGAAAATGACTGGTTATGAAGTGTTTGAATCTCCCAAACAGCCCCCCAACGACAACAACAGCAACAGCCATACCAATCTTCCATCACTATCTATCTATCTCTTTCTGTCTATGTTTGTGTTCATATAGCAATATAGTATGGTGGCGCACTCTCATACACTACCCATTATCCTACTGAACAATGGACCATTATCTTGTCTGTCTAAAATATCGGTACCTTCCTCTTCGTCCACTTTCTCGCTACCGGTTAAATAATATCTGACAGTTTTGTTGGACATATGGTTAGTAATTGTTCTGTAATATGGCTGCTATATACATGTACATATATATTAGTAATGGTGGTGAAAGGATAACGGAAAAATTTGTATATAATTTTTTATCTTTTGTTTTATTTTGTTTCTGTCAAAAATCTTGTATTTTCTTATATTTTCTATAGTATTTTTAACAGATACTTTCATGTATAAATATATGCTTAATAATAATAATAATAATAATAATAATAATAATAATAATAATAATAATAATAGTAATAATAATAATAATAATAATTATAATGATAAACATTCGGGAAGCCTGTTGCAGGCAAGAAAGTGCTCTTCGTTTATTCTTCCTCAGAAGTGAGTCGGCTATATTTCAAGAACTTCAACGCATAGATAGGGGATACACAGCGTTCGATTTGGTTGCTCAAGTAAGCCCTCGGTTGACTACTTTCGAACAATGGGTAGAAGAATGGAAAGCCAGGAATCTCCATGGTCGGTATTATGCGGCGTTGGAGGCGGACGGTAGCTCTCGCGAGGTATCAGTAAAGTGGGTCATGCGAGGTGAACTCTTTCCGGAGACGGAAGGATATGTACTCGCAATCCAAGACCAAGTGATTGCGACAAGATCATATCCGTAGGCACATTATCGGGGAGCGAGAAATCTCTGACCGATGCAAGCTGTGCAACGCAGCAGTAGAGTCAATTCAGCACATCATCGCTGGGTGCTCGAATTTAGCAGGCACTGAGTACCTATCAAGGCACAATAATGTAGCGCGCATGCTCCATCAGGCGCTGGTAATCAGGCTCGGGATTGTGCCACAGGGAGAGGAGCTTCCTTATTACAGGTATTACCCGAAGGCCTTAGTGGAAAAGGACGGGGTTAAGGTGTATTGGGATCAGTGCACGATCACCGATAGGTCAGTCATGCACAATAGACCGGCCATCCTTATTTTAAACACCCGAAAAAGGGCAGCCGAGATAATAGATGTAGGTATTCCATTGGACGACAATACCCGCAAAACTTTAACCGAGAAGAAGCGGAAGTACTAGGATCTAGCGATTGAAAGCAGAGAGATGTATCAGCTGGATGTGGTTAGGGTAATCCCGATCGTCATATCGGCTAATGGCCTAGTAACTGTTGAGACAGTCAAGAATCTACATGTGCTCGAGCTGGAACCCTGAGGAAGTTCTTCAATTTATAACAATCTGAAATATCTTCAGTGGGTTGGAATTTTTCTCCCCGCTGATCCTATTTCAAAAGGAAAAAAAAAATAGTATATAATAATAAATAATATAATAATAATAATAATAATAATAATAATAATAATAATAATAACTAACGTACTGGTCCAGAATTTGGTATCGCGCTTCAAATAAATAGCAAGGCGAGAACTGAGCGTCTGGAATTCTCGGATTCCATGGAGGCATCCAACAGGGCCACATGCGAGCGAGCCGGCTTTTGTTCGCCTAGCTCGGAACCAAATTTTAAAGTCTTTTCTCCTGATTTCAAAATGAATCCTACGGAGATTTTAAAATGAAACTACGTTAAATAGTTTTTTTCTTTTTTGTACTGCCTCTAACTACTGTTACATAAGGTATCACGATCGTGCCAGATTTTCGAAATCGAGTTTCACCGGAAATACACATTTTAAGGGGTTTCCTGAATTCAAAAAAGTGGTTTTATAAAATGGTCTTGTAAGTGGGTGTGTGGATGTGGTAAAAAGAATATCTCAAAAACGAAAAGTTGAAGAAGCTAAAGTTGATATTCCGTTTAGATACTCCCACCTCATCAGACACGAATTTTTCGGGCAAAATCCATCAACCGGAAGTGCTACTTTATTCAATATTTTTTCAGGATGTTGTGATTTTCCCATAAACAGTGCCAACGATTTCTTTAAAATTTGTACATCAACTACACATACAAAGTACGACAACTTTTATTTGAACTATTTCTCCGGGAAAAATCATAAAGAGACTTATGGAGGAGGGGTGGGATTATGGTTTCCTCTAAAGTGCTATTCAGTTATTACACAATCATCATCAATTCTATCATCTAAATAATATTAATTAGAATGAAATATGTTGTCGAAATCCCGAGTTAGAAGAAAATCGGATGACCGGAAAGCGCTTTACTGAAAGTAGTTTTCAATTTTCTGCTATTTGTCTAAAATGGCTCCAACGATTTTTTAAGCCCGATATCAACTATCATACAAAGATAGTTGATCGATAAACACGCAAAGAGCTAAAACTTTATTTGTAAATTTTTCTCCGGGAAAATTCATTTAAGGAAGCTTCACGGGAGGGTGTGGTTATTTTCCTCTAATATGCTATTTTAATTCAAAAATGTGCTATACAATTCTGTCAACTAATAATATTAATTAGAATTATATAAGTTGCCAAAATTCTCAGTCTGATGAAAATCGGTTTGAGCGGAAGTGCGATTTTACTGAATAGGTTTTTTCAGTTTTTTTATAGGATTTTCTCCATAAAAATGCCGACGGTTTTAAACACAAATAAGAACTGGAAGTGTGAAGAAAATTTGCCATTTCGCTATAGAGAAAGTCGTGTGAGTGTTTCACACAAGAATTTGTTTGTTTGTTTATTTATTTTATTTTTTTTGGCTGCGCTGGCGATTAATGCTGTCCTAAAAGCTCAGATAAAGTATCAAGTCTATAACTGTAAAACACAGTCTTTTAATATAAAACACTCATCAAACGTCAATTTGGAATGAGGCATAGAATTTTGGTAATTTAAAATCCAATGAATAATAAGTTAATAACCTTATTATATTTATATCCAATAGAATTATACACAATAATCTTTTGACCACCAGAAAAAATATCTTCTTACTACCAGAAAAAAAAAAGGAACTTCAATTTAAGAAATTTCTCTGTAAGGATAATAATCCTCCTCACATTCTAACCTTCTTCTAATCGACATCTTTCATCTCTTCTGGTTTGGCTTAAAGGCTTGAAGGCACGAAACATCCTCTGATCTAGTGGTAATGATGGTGAATTTTAACTTATTTAATTAGGATTGATGAATGCTTTGTAGTTTTAGTTAATTTTTTTAAATTTAATTTCCATATATTGTGGTATAATAAAATGAACTGAAAATAAATGGTATTTAATACATAACCATGTAACATAAGCTGGACAATTTGAAGTCAAATAAACCACTAAAAGCGAAAACAAAAACGGAATTTACTACCAGTTACAAATTTCTTTAATAAAATAAATACTTGAAGACAATCAAGACCCAAGAAAAAGGCAATACTCAAAAATACACTCAAAAAGTTTAAAATATGAAAAATAATAAAAATACTAATTTAAATTACCAATTATACATAATAAAATATGTTTTTATTCATTTAAGATAAACGACTTGATTTTTAAACTTTGCTTTTTAATATAAAAGATATATTTAAAGTTTTTATTACTATCTATTGTCAAGATATCAGGTAATCCATGAACTTGAGCAAGTTAAGACAGAAGATCGTGATTCAGCGACTGGTAAATATATAAAAACATCTGTTTAAGAAATGTTCGAGGGATTCTTTTACACGCATGAAACAAACTGTACCCACTGAACCATTGTCCAAGTTATTCTTTTGCGACACACCCTCACCTGATGTTCTCCAAAAACTCTGAGCTGACTCACTACTCTCAATATTTCTAATTAATGTCAGTATTTCTAACGTAAAGTAAATAAGCTTGCCGAAGTCCAAAACTTCTTATATTTCTATAAATTTCTAAAACTCTTTCGTATTTTACATATTGTTATTCGATTTTTCCAGCAAATCAGGTATTCTCGGTGTGAACAAGAACAGAATCTTATATTTTCCAAAGGTTAACTTCGCCTGCCAAGCTGAGAGCATTTCTAAATTGAAGCGCCCAATTGTATTATGTTATAATGGATGTGCGAAGGAGAGAGACATTAAAGAGAATGGGTTATAAGATAAAATAAACTAGATTATATGCTGAGGACTGAATAATGAAATGAACACACAAACTTCAAGGACTTTACAATTATATAGAAGTTAGGTAGGAGAGATATAGACTGAGTGATGAGAAAGTTAGTAGAAAGTTGCTGACTCGTTGTTAACTGGTGGTAAACTGTTGTAAAAACTGTCCTCTTGTAGGGCTAGCTCGGCTGTAAATATACATAATCTTCCACCCTAGCCTGGCCTAGATAACGAGTAACTAGGTGGATTCTTCGTTCTTCGAATCCTATTACATCACCCTCTGCTAGCCCTACAAATGTACAGTTTTTACAACAGTTTACGACCAGTTAACAACGAGTCAGCAATCTTCTACTACGTTTTTCATCATTCAGTCTATATCTCTCGCTACTTAACTTTTATACTCTTGTAAACTCCTTAAAGTTTGTGTGTTCATTTCATTATACAGTATTTAGCATATAATCTAGTTTGTATTATATTATAACCCACTCTCTCTAATTTCTCTTCCCTTCTCACATCCATTATATGGAGTTAGGAGTATCCTTTAATTTTTCAAAACAGATTCTTGGGAACCTTGCTTAAACTTGGCATTTCAAGAATTTTATACCACGAAGTCAACATCCTCTTAAATACTATTCCATTCAAATGGTATAGTAAAGTAAAGCTGAAAATTTCAAAAAGTTAGACAACTAAATTTTTTGTTTCCCAATCTTCGGAACGTCAATTTTGTAAAAAAATATTTAATATATTACGATAAAATTAAAAATAAACAAATAATTAATTAAATTAATGTTTGCCATATTATTTGAAATTGAAAACAATATACAAAAGTTTTTTGGCTTTTTAACTATAATATAAAATTACCGTGCACACAAAACAAACATTGTTTTTCTAGATTGACTAATATTTCTGCAATTAATAAAGTTTAACAATATGAATTTATAATTACTAATTAAAGTTTGCTCATGTAACAAAAATAAATAACACCGAGAATATGGTTTTGGCATCAGCTTGCTATTGAACCAGCTGTTATTGTCTGAAATATTTATTGGTCGCTAGTTATAATAATTGTTTTGGTTGGCGGACTCATTGAATAAAAAATCTATTGAGAAGTTTGATTATAATAGGAAAGTAACTATAATTGGGAAACTGTGTATTAAAAAAAAATTAGATTATAATAATTCTTCATGAGTTATAAACATTTGCCATTTTTTTATTCGCGAGAATTAATGTATTACTTTTCAACAAAGAAATAATATAGTTATTTAATATATAATAGCGTAGTATGATTAATAATTAAATTATTGATTTCATAAAATCAAAGGACTAACAATAAAATAGGTATTATAATCAGGTAGAATTGAAATATACAACTCAGTAAAAAATGATACGCTAAGTCCGAGGTATAGGAAATGAATAGTGATTTGGAAATCTAAAGCCTTAATATGGCCACCTCTTGTTGACAAATCGCTCGTTATTTTATCCCTATCTCTAGCTCTTCCACCGAATTATTGTTGAGAAATAATATAAATGAGTTAGTTGGGCAGTCGGTCATAAAGAAGACGGATCTTAGCCAAGTCCAGGTAATACTTAGACGATTTGTGGCTTAAAGCTTGGACCAGGGAGTATGATCCTTGCTAAATCGTAACCTTGTGAGTGAGCGTGCAGTGTTTTTGCCATGATGAGGGTGAAGAATGTTGGAGGTGCGCTGGTTAATAAGGGTTTCACAATCTTCGAGTCAAATCGGTAAGTGTAATTAAGATTATTGAAAATAAAAAGCTGTGTGTACTTATGGCTGGCTGTGAGAGGATAGTACAGGTGTTTAAAATGATTAAATGTTACAACACAAAGTCCATAACAATGAAAAAGTAAAGCTTATGGAAGACGATTACTTTGGATTTATGTTTGTGTAGAGAATTAATTTATTGGCAATACTAAGACAATAATGCCTTCTATTTTAATCACTCTAAATTTCCAGCTTATTCCAAGCGGATTGTCGTAGGTCTGTCCGAGAGGTTACAAAATAAATGTAGAAGAATAAGAAGAAAGTCTTTATTTAAAAAAATAAATAAATTCAATATATCCAAATTTACGCACTCTTGTGAAATAAAAACAAAGTGCTCAAAAACCATTCATTTTTCACCAATCTACCGCCATTTCTGAAGACCATAACCTTAGACTTTCTAGGTTGGTTGTCCGATTCCAGTAAGGAGTTGGATAGATAACGGATCTGAGGCTAGAAGGATGATATCATCAGCGTAGCCAGCAATTTTATTTTACATGTTTTATTAACTATCACGTCTTCCCCTAAACAACTCTCCGATTCGTTAATATACAATGAGAATAAACAGGGACTTATGAGGGAACCCCCCGCTCTTGTACCATCAAGAGAAACCTTCGGAAAAAGAGGCAAGAATATAGTTCTCATATGGCTCTTAGACGTGGGTCCTAAGCTCACAATCGTAGGCAAATATAAGTGACTGAAATGAAGTTTTGAGATGTTTCTCTGAAGTACTTCACTTGATAGAATAAAAAATAATGAGACACGGTCATGTTGGAAGTGTTTGCTATCAACAAAAAAAATTAACGAATATAGCCGAGAATAAATAATCCACATTAAGAGGATGGTCCACAGGCGGTTGTTATAGCAGCCGCTAAAAAAAAGCGCAGCCGCTAAAAGGTAGTAAAAGAGATGGTCTGAAAATTTACTGGAACGAGATGAATAAAGGCCTAATCCATGCTTGTTGTTGATCATGATGTGATGGCATTTCTTTAATTCATATAAACTTTAATGCCAAATGTATTAATAGTATTCAGTGGCGCATTATGCCTCACTATACCAATCTAAGCTCAACCATTCAACTATTGCGACGCTAGAAAAACTGTCGTGTGAACGTGATGTGAGAGCATGTTTTTCGTTCGGCGATTGGAGAGCTTTCTGCCAAGTCAGGTCGCAATGTTTAAGCTTTCCTTACAATCTAGACAATTTGTTTCCTGATTCAAAATGAAATAAATATTTCGTTTAAATATTTTTTAAATATAAATCATAAAAGTGTCAATATCAGTTAATATAACAACAAAGTGGTACGAACTTTCAAAATCTGAATGAAATAATTTTAAATCTTATAATTTAATATAATTAAATTATAACTTTTAAATTGAATGGAAATATAAAAAAGATTTGTTACATTTATTTCTAGCAAATTAATTAAGAATGCCATTAAACTGCTGAAATTTAAAGTCATTAAAGCATGTGACATTTTTTAAATTAAAGAGTGAAAATAATAAAATCAATGAATAAACATTTAAAATTAATGCGAAACAACGCAAATTCATTAGTTTATCCATAAAGATAATTAAAATTGTCATGCTTTTTGCAAGAACATTATATACATATTTATATATATATATATATATATCTCGGGCCGTAAACCGTAATGATACTTGACATATACTGCGAAAAACATTGAAAATGTACGATGAAATAATTTATTTAATAAAATCTGGTAATATATAAAAAAAAATATTGACTTACAGGATTATAAATCAAATTGAACGAGATTAAAATTGTATTTAAGTATAATAAATGTAATAATAAATAAAAAAAACGTAAAATGGTCTGAACACTATCACGCTATCTCTTCTGCAATTTTCAACTTCCAGGTCAAACATTTTTGTTCAAACTAAGAATTTAAAAAAAAAAAAATAGACAATAGTAAGTTTAGAACTTCTAACAGAAGTTAGACTATATCAGAGATTTTTTCCGTGATAGGCTACTTCTTTTTGTGGTCATCCATCGGTTTCGGGCATTCACCTATTTAGCTGTTACACTGCATTTGTTCTGTGCAAGTTTATGTTATCACACTGTTTGACTAAAAAACATCCTAATTATGCGCGATCGCCCGAAACCGTATCACGGAAAATATCTCTGATGCTTTCGAGCTCTGCGGAACAAGACCATAACAAGGAAGTAGACTGAGTTAAGCGACAGTTGGGCCCATTGTACATTCCCCATATTATTAATAAATGTCCAACTTCTACTGTGAGAAATGATTCAGGATTTCAAACTTGGCATCAGAACTGCGCCAAATTTTAAAAATTGCCAACATAAATTTAACGGAGCTGTTGGGGGGAAACGATGATCTCTGATTGCTCGCAGAAAAGGCGAGATGTTATCCTGAGCTAAGAAAGAGGCCCTTTGTATCCACATATGTGGGAATGTGTTTGGTGCGTGTGCGTTTGATTGTTTGTGTACGCCAAACACAAACAAAATAATTTAAGTTTATAGCTCTATTAAGAGCCAGTCTGACAACCTTTTTGACAATTTCTGATTCACTTTTTAGGGCTATTTAATAGAAATCATTTCTTGAAAATGAACATAAATATATCATTGGTTTCTCTGCAATAATCTTTCACTACTGATACCAATGGTTAAAAAAATGCGTAACAACAGAATAAGTGCATAGAAAGTTATAAAAAATAAGGGCAAATGATATAAAGTACTGAGATATGTTTTTTTTAGATTGTTAATTTTCAAAGTTTATCATATCTGTTAAAGGCAATAAAATTTTCAGGAAACCTTTTACAAACTTATTATCTTCTTATATTTAATTTCACTGAAAGGGAAGTCGGCTAATTGGGATTGTTTAATTACGTTAACAGAAAAAACAGAAACTCAGAAACTTGTCACTATCTATGAATGGTTAAAAAAATTTTTAGACAATAAATCACATACAAGATAATATCGATACACAGATTCATTGATATATTACGGTATTTCCCTTTGATAATGCAAATTATAGTTTATTTATTTTTGGAAAATTCAACTGCTACATTGCGATCTTAAGCAACAATTTTTTAAGGAAATGTTTTAAAATATTTTTCCATGTTAACTTATCTTGGATAGAATGGAAATTGGAAAGTATGTAACTTGTTTTTTTTTTACTGGAGTATTATAAATTTATTTTTAATTTATCATCAACATCATCATAATCACTGCCTTAGCAGTTTGAGGCATTTTTAATTTATACGAAAACTAAACGAGACAGAGAAGGAATATTTACATAACAGAAAATAGCGTCGTTATTGACCTCATATGGAATAATATAACAGGGTTTATGATTAATAGATATTATGCCTGTTTGTGATGTTATAGTTTCCAATAATTAATAATTCAAGTTACCCACTCCGTTTGCACACATTATTTGATTAATAAATAAAAAAAAAAATTAAACTCTATTTTTGATCTAAATCAAATTTGTTTACAATAATGCCATTGAAACAGTAATCTTGCAGAGTGCTTTCAAAATTTTATAAGTTTACGTTACAGAATTTCAAGAATACGCAGATTTTGTCTCGAACATCAATTGGAATGAGGATTAAAATCAAATTACTAAACTTACAACTGCGCTTCACAGAAAACAGATTGATCAAGGTTGAATCGACGAGTCAGCCTCGTGACCTAATTTGGCAGATGAAACCCAGCGCATTACAGAATAATATTAGAAATATATTACAAAGTTAAGAAAATAAATTATTCTCTATAGACTAGGAAAGTAAGGCAATGAATTAACATTTTAAGTTAAAGGAACTTGTTCATTGGTATAAGATCAGATAGAAAGACTAAACGATCTTTACCAATAATGGAATACCTAACACTAATTTGATTCTTTTGGAATAATACAACTGATGCATTATTTAATGGTTGGTAAAAGTTTTATTTGACCTCCTTAGAATAAAATTAATTAATTAAGAAAACATTTACCACTAAATTATTGAAGCATTAAAAAAAAAAAATCAATAACTGGGGCCCTAAAATATATAAATAAGATTTACGTCTATTTTACATTTCACAATATGTTAAGGGCTATTGTTTCAAGATAGGTATAACGCCCAACTACCATTTTGCTGGCGTGATATTTTAAGAAGGTCAATAAAACCTTTACCTTCCATACTCTAGTTGTATTATTCCAAGAATCAAATTAGGTTTAGATAATAAATTATTGATAATTTTGTATATAAGTATATACAAAGATAAGTAATGAATCTGATCTTGCCCACACTGATCTTAACCAATCAACTTGTTCTTTAACTTGAAATCTTAAAGATAATTTCCAACACAAATTACAAAAAGTTACTAATTGAATTCTTTATCTTTTTCCCCCAGTCAATAAAGAATAATTTATTTTCACAAGTTTTACACATTTTTGATATTACTGTGTCCTGTGCTGGGCTACAACAACTAATAAGTTAGTCCAACTTTTGTATGGTGTGTTTACTTGTGTTTGTAATAACAAAAACACTTAGTCTTTGTGTACAAACTATACTGGCTGTGAGAAGGAGAGAGAGAATTAGAGAGACTGGATTTTACAGAAATAAACTAGAAGATATGCTGAACACTGCAATGAATAGAAACACTGACTACATGAATAGAAACTGCAAGGACTCTTTTCAATTGTCCTCTATTTATATGAATCGAATTATCCCAACTTTGACTTTTTTTTTTTTAGAAATCAATAACTCCATATTACTTCATGAAAAACGCAGAAACATTTACATATTAAACATCCCATCAACGACGATTTTGAAAATAATGTTAGGTTTGCTAGCGCAGCCAAGAGTTGACATTGCCTATCAAGATAGAAATTGTACGTTAAAACTATGTGAGCTGTGATGAGATTGGTTCAGATCCCCTGGAAATGAAAACATGTGAAACTGTCCCGTATGGCGGTCGTGCTACCAAACCCTACAGATCCTAAATCAATTTTCGTTTTTTTTTTTTTTTTTTACAGAAAATCAGTTGCATCCAGTAAATTTATTCTAGCATCCAATAAAGTACCTAGAAAATCGATATAAGCATTATATTGATTGTAATAGGATCCGAATCATTATATATTTATAGGATCTGAAGAGCGGAGAAGCATATTAAATGAATCAAGTTTAGTTACTCCCCACCTAGGCCAGGCTAGAAAGGGATAATTTGATTCATATAAATAGAATGAGAGCAGTACAGTTTGACAACAGTTTACGACAAGTTTACAACTAGTCAGCAACCTTCTCTCACCACTCAGCCAATCTGTCTCTATATGTATCTCTCCCTACCTAACTT
This sequence comes from Triatoma infestans, assembly GCA_011037195.1. Lineage (NCBI taxonomy): Eukaryota > Metazoa > Arthropoda > Insecta > Hemiptera > Reduviidae > Triatoma > Triatoma infestans. The sequence goes on along the minus strand of JAAEAF010000612.1, from coordinate 23,049 downwards.
CGATTGTAAAGTTCTTGCAGTTTGTGTTTTCTCTCATTATACAGTGTTCAGCATAAAAAAAAAAGAAAGTAAAACTATAATGGTTATGAGAAACAGAGAGAATGGGTTTTAGAGAAATGAACTAAATTATATACTGAACACTATATAATGAAAAGAACACGCAACAAGATGCAAAGATTTTACAATAAAAATTAGTTAGCGTGAGATATATATATATATATATAGAGAGAGAGAGAGAGAGAGAGTCTGGCTGAGTGTTGAGAGAAGTTTGCTGACTGATTGTAACTCGTCGTAAACTGTACTACTTTCGCTCTATTTATATGAATCGAACCCTTCTTAGTCTGGCCTAGATGAGGAGTAAGTAAAATTTGATTCGTTTAATGTGGTTCTCCGCTCTTCGGATTCTATGAATCTTTAGTGATTCGGATCCCATTACATAAACCGAAGTTTTGCTCATATTGCAATAAGCTTCTTTAGGGTACTGATCATTCCATTACTAGACGTACACTAACAACAATCTGGGTGGTTTATTGTGGAACAATCAGTAGTTGGATGGAGGTCTAACCTTCTCACCCATTTCTCACGTAAATTTAGTATAGACGGTGGGCGGGGATTAATTTTTCCCTATCATGTAAACATTGTGTCGATTTTAAGGGGAAAATTTCTTGCCCAAATAAGAAATGGAGATTCCGTCTGAGCATAACATGGCTGCCCTGTGCAGTTGAAAAGTGAAAAAAAGGAAAAGGAAATAATAACAGTTTTCCAGAACAAAACATGGCCGCAACTTTGACAACAAAGCAGTAGTAGAGAAGATTAGATCTTGTGCATAATATGCAAGACTGGAAAAATAAAGACTCGCCCAGCTTTATTGTGTGTGCAAGATGCAGTCAGGTGGATTTTAGACTCCGATCATCTATTCTTGTTCTACTATTACCCAACCTGATTCTTGTCAATGAATCGAGTGGAATCAGAAATGAATGTCGCTGAAATCTAAAAGGTTTATGTTTGTATTATCTGACCAATATATATACAACCAATAAAATAATTACTTTTTCTTTATTGCTAAATATTACTATTAAAGCATTTATCATGATGTTAAGTATGTATTTATTTTTGTTTCAACTTCCTCTCTATCGCTGCTGTTTTTTAATGGTTAATTGCATAATGAAACATTATTAAATACACATTAATTTGTTAACGTTAAATGTTAGAATTAAAAGGGTTGTAAAAGAAATAATCATCAATTTAAAAAACTAAAATTCGCATGAGCACCTCTCCACGTGTCCAAAATTCCTGTCCAAATTGATGGTATCTGAATAAAGTAATATCACTTAACTGGTTAAAGTCAAAACTAAGAAGATCAATGTTTTTTGTAAGAAGATTTTCTTTTTTTAAATCAATTTGTCCAAAATGAATTAAGGAAGCTTTGTCAAAATACCAGGTCTGCATAATTTGATTTGTATTTGCGCAGCCATTTTAGATATTATTCATATTGATAGAGCATTATACATAACGCGATCTATTAATCACTTGGACAATAACACATATAATCCATTGTGCCCAAAACATAAACTTAACACTTAGATCGTTTAGGAGGATAGACAATGAAACTTCTCTCCAGCAATTTCCTCCTTCTCACACACTAATTTCACAGGCAATAAATTTAAGTTAGATTATTTCTTGGGAAATACATATCCAGATCGCCGTATTAAAAAAAAATCCATAAATCTTGATTTTATTAGATATTCAAGAAATCTAACCATCACATTAGATTCACAGACAGTCTTCATTCAAAGTCGTTCTCTATGAGGAGGTCATAGAATCCTTTGTTCGGATCCCCTTGTGTTTAATAATAATAAACAAAAATACATTATCTTAGGTCTTTCTTCCAATTGATGGATTTGTCCAAAATCTCATTGTCATATACGAGATGGTAACAAAACGGAATAGAAGTTTGAGGTATCTGCAACGCTGTAGAAATATAATGGATATATTATAATGATTAAATCAGTTTAAGTACCAATATGTTCTAAGTTAATTTAAAATGCTGGCATGGCGTTATCTAATCGAATCTAATCGAAAAGTGAAAAAATGAATTCCTTTTTATTTTCATCTGGATAATATATATTAGTGTTTCAACTAAATTTAATCAATGTTATCACACTGTTTGACAAATGCATCCTGTGGTCGATAACCACAAAAAACAAAGCAGGCCATCACGGAAAATATCTCTGATGCTTTCAAGCTCTGCGGAACCAACCACAACAATATATAATGGAATCAATCTTTTGCTGAGAAAATTTGCTACACAAACCAGGCTATCAGGCGCTAGCATCATGCCTTCCTGGCGCACTTGAATTACGTATTACTTCCTCTTTGATGCCAATTGAACTCTATGGCGAATGGGTTACATCATTGAAAACCAAGCTTTTCCCTACAACTGCCTTCAGTTATCCAACAAAGAGCTGACAAAAATCTGGTAAAATGTTTGACAATCTTAAGTCTGAAGATCAGCCTTGCTGGGTTAACAAGCCTTCCAGTTTTCAGTAAAATCTCGCTTCTGGTTGACATCTTTTGACCGAAATCTCTATGCTGGGGCCCTTTACTGCGATTTTTTCTTTTGAGAAACACACACAAATGCATTAACTCATTCTCTGTATAACACATTTTCCTGATAGAGAATCTCAAAACATCTAGGGTAAGGGTTTCAAAATATCTAGTATGAAAAATAATAATGAGTCCGTAGATGTTTCAAGGGCTTATACTAACTAAATAGTTCCTTTCGAAGTTTATTTAGTGAAACCTGACATTTCGTATATCAGTCGCATCTCAATCAGATATGTAATGCAACGGACAATTATAATGAAAAAAATACTTAATGATGAAGTTAAAGTGAGATGGAATACTGCAAATATTGATGACATTTTAGCTTCAAACACCTTCCTTTAATACAACCAACTATATAGGGCCTATCTGCAAACTGGTAACAGTAAAATTAATGAAGTTAAGTTCATCAAAGCATCATTAAGATTGATGGTCTACGCTAAATAACTAAATATAAATGGCAACCTAATTAACAAATTCTAATCTACACACCGTCTACAACTTTCATGTTCAACCGGGCGCAAAAATTATAAACTAACTTAATTAATCATTACCTTTATAAATATTTGATTTAAATAATTAATAGTTTATTAGTTTAAATTAGCTCAATTCTGATTTTTTTGATGACAGGAAGTATTGAACCTCAGAATTTAAAATTGGGTTAAGTTATTTAAGTTTCAAAAGTTACAAAAACGCGATCCGTCGGTGTCTATAACTATTGTATTGCTTGTCATTACAGTCTATGGGCTCCATAGGAAGAGAAAATCTAAGGGTAGCACTGTGGGCTCAAACCCCGGGACTGCTGATGGGAATCAGCGTGCTACCACTGAGCTAATCACTTTCCTTGCCATATATATCTTATATGACAAACTGCTAAACGGTTTTTTTTTTTTTTTTGATACACTTGATGATGTCAGTTTTTCAGTCTGATGGTTCCTACATAATTGTCCCATTTTAAACATTGTTTGAACATATTTCCAGAAGATATAGTTATTCTCACAGCCTAGTGATTTGTCTACTATCTTACTTCCGTTTCTATTTGGACTTCTGACTGTTTATTTGTTTTATTCCATGTTTGTTTTATTGCCAAGATATTAAATAATTTTGTAAAATTATCTTCTTGGATGAATCCATTTGTTGGCGCTTACGATGTTTAAATCCTGTTTATGTTGTTATCATTATAATCTGCCTGTGATCATTTTGTGGGTCAATTTGTTTATTTTTGTTATTACAATACGAGTATATGCTAGAATGCATGCTGCTTCATATGATACTGTCCTTATAAGCTTTGCATACTTTTCTTGCAAGCTTTTTAAATGAATAATTAAACCGTTTCGTTTGAAATAACGTAGCGAGTAAATTAGGCTAACAAATTGGAATGCAGTCTAGTATTTGAATGAAGCACCTTTAAGGCCAGGTACCAAAACGCATAAAAAAAAATGTTCAGCTAGTTTTACGACATTAAACAACAAACATGCCAAAAGCCAGATAAAAATGTAAGATTTAAGATTTAGCAAATTCTAGGTTTGAGAATGAACATACATTAAACGTGAAGTAGGGGCGGGTATTGGTGTAGTGGTTATGAGCATGGAATGGACTTGTAAGTGGGAGGACCCCAGTTCGAGTCCAGCGTATAACTAAATTTTATATTTGTTTAAAAAATGTTATTAGTAAAGTAAGTGCTTTCGCCCCCGTCCACGACACCTAATTTGGTAGTTGGACGTTAAGCCCGCCTGAATAAATAGGCATTACTTTACTTTACATTAAACGTGAAGTAGGAATCAAGTAAATAATTTCTTAAATAAATAAATAGATAAAATTAAAAATATTGTGCCAAAATAATATTTTTTTTATTTTGCTGTTGAAGTAAAAATAAAATAATATCTCTTGCTCGTGCCAATAAATTTTATTCTCCAATTGTATTTCGCACAAATCAATTGGATATTTATGGTTAGTGGAAAGGAGGTAGTTTTTAGAAGATGGAAGTAGCAAGCAGTAAAATAGTGAGGGGTGTAGGCTGGCCTAACAGCATTATGTGCAATATAAATCTTTGTCGAACTGATCGTAAGGAAATTAAAGAGTTGGAAGTAGGAAAAGAAATCGCATCAATTACCATTGGTAGTAGTAATAGGAATGGAAGGGTAGCTGTTTGAAGTGAACTGTGCGCATGAGCAGAAATTCAACCAAAACTGGGTATTGAAGAACTGGGCAAGGAATGAAGAAGATTTTTGAAGATAAAAAAAAAAACACCCAGCTCTTTAATAATATTTATAGCGGAAAAAATATTTCTTTTGTTATGATTTATAAAACTTTTATTGTTTCATTAAAATCGCTAATAATATTTATTATCATAACATCATTTTTAGAAATCATATTAAACGATTTAGTACAATACAATTTTTTTTTTTTGTGACAAATATTTGTACTAAATATTGTAGATTCAACTATATTTTTATCTTTGTTACTGCTATAATAGGAAGCATTGCAATTGGTCAAATATTCGAAATTAGGTTTTCGAAAAAGTGGCTTTTAGAAATGGTAGTTGATGGTGTGTGTGTGTGAGATTGTTTGGATGTGATCTGTATAATTCAAAAAAGGAAAATGGCAGAAAGCTGATTTACGTTTAGGAATTTGCGAATAGGAATTCCAAAAAGTAATAGGGAGTGTATTTTGTTTTGGTTTCCCTTTGAACGCGACAATGAGTTTTTGACCCCAATCAATCGACAAGAATTACCACTTTACTGAATAATTATTTTAGTACTTTTTTCTCGTGGGAGTCTCCAGTACGCTTACCACTTAGCTATTCCCTTCTCTTCTTCTTCATCTTTTTATTATTATTTTTAATTTATCATCTATGGTCATTGGCGCCCGAAGCATTCTCAGTGCACTGCCGGTTACAGACAACACTATCCATCACCGGAGCTGTAGGAAGAAAAAACTTAAGGGCAGACCAGCTCGACTCGAACCCGGGTCCTCCGCGTGGGAGTCCAGTACGCTAACCACTTAGCTATTCCCTTCCCTAATTTTTTTATTTAGTGTGTTAGGTCGCGGCACCTTTGACAGATTAACTTCGCTTCGCCTTTATTACTCTTTTATTACCACACTACTGTTAATCCCTTGCCGTTTCCAAATTCTTATTATTTCCTTTTTTCTTCATCATCCGCCTCGTTCTCACGCTTCCCTGCCTTTTTCCCTCTCTTTCTCTCTTGGTGGTGGTATTGTCGGCAATTTTATCTTTCGGAGTTCGCGCGTTATTTATTTTCCCACGCCCTTCAAACGTTCATTATTCCTCTAAAATTTCTTCACTTGTCTTCTGTATCTCGCCTGGCTAACAGTATTTGTGCAGTTCTCTTCTTTTGTCGCCTAACTAGCTAACTTCAGTTTTACCGCTTCTTACTAGTCTGTGGTGTACTGTTAATTTCGGCTTTAAATTTTGTGTCGCCTTATACACGCCTATTCGCCGTGTTAATTAAATAACATTGACTCTTCGGTGATTACCAAGACTCATCTCTACGCGATATCATCTTCACGAGGCTATCTCATCTGCACGTTAGTGGACTCGCCATCACCTGCCACTTCAACAACGGCATCATCCACTTCTGAAGAAGCATTCTAATCCTTCTACGCTCACCTGAGTTCCTTTCTTTCGCCACACACACACACACATATACGCCACCTCTTCCTTTCTCAATCCGCCATTCGTCTCATCAACCCTTCTTCAATTCATCACTCACCGTCACCAAAGGGTAAGTCTCGTTTTCATTTGTTTTGTATTATTATTCATTTTGTTTGTCACCCGCTACTTGCCATCTCGCCTTGGATGTATGCCGCGCAGACATAGTGTTTTTGCAATTTTCTCAAAAACTACTCCAATTATTTTCTTTAAACTTTTTATATCAACCGAAATATAAAATATAAAATATTAAAAATCTTACTTTTGAACAAATTTTACATTAAAGTAAAGTAAAGTAATGCCTATTTTTTCAGGCGGGCTTAACGTCCAACTACCAAATTAGGTGTCGTGGACGGGAGCGAAAGCACCTACTTTATTATAACATTTTTAAACAATATAAATTAGTTATACGCTGGATTCGACTGGGGTCCCCACTACAAGTCCATGCTCATAACCAATACACCAACACCCGCCCCAAATTTTACATTATTCTTTAGATATTATTGTATAAGTACTACCCTTTTAGTATAATATAATCTTTTTTATCTCTAATTATGATATTTCCAACTATCTCACTTATACGAATAAATTAAAAAAAAAAAATGTAATATTAATACAAATTAAATATAAAAATAAATGAAAAAGATATCAAGAGGCGGTCAATAATTATGTTTTTTTTTTTTAAATAATAAAATTTTTAATTATGAGTTATTTACATTCTATGAATGTAATTGCTTCACCTGAGGATAGTTTATATAAATGGATTACAAACTGATTTAAGATTTTATATTTGAATTTATTAACAGTCCCATTCAATTGTAGCCAAAAACCAATGATAACCAATACTGAGCTGTATTCAGGTCCGTTTGTAATTATTTGGAGATTTATCAGATAACCGTACCTTTTTAAAACTTATGTCTGGAAATCGTTGTCCCGTAAGTTCAACATTGTAAACTTCAAGTTCAGAAATTATATAAAGACATAATATATGGTGGATTCATTTATTTTTCTTAATTAACAATACTGGAAATTGCGAAGGTCATTAAAAATAATATTTAAAAAAATTCAACGTTTAAAGGGCATATCAAAGTCTTTTTGTAGATTTATTTATTTGACGGGCTAAGTAGCAGACGATAGATATAGGAAAATACAGATGGATCCAAAACTCCGACTGGGGTCGGAGCTGGGGTCTACGGGGGCAGGCCTAAAGTTAAAATTAAGGCCAGCTTAGGGAAGTACGCCACGATCTTTCAGGCTGAAGTCGAGACGTTACAACTCTGCGCTAGGAGGATTATAAGGCAAAGGATAGTGGGTAGAAGAGTGGCCATATACTCCGACAGTCAGGCAGCCCTGAAGGCACTTTCCTCACACCAAATAGTCTCAAGACTGGTGTGGGACTGCCTACTTGCCCTCACCGAGGTGGGTACTCGGAATAAACTGACACCCGCCTGGGTGCCGGGACATGCGGGGTTCCTGGGCAATGAGAGGGCGGGTGCCCTAGCGAGGGAGGGCTCGCAGGATACCTTTATAGGTCCGAACCCTTCAGCGTCTGCGTTGGTGGGAGGGAACACCAGGACAGAGGCTGGCAAGGCTCTTCATTAAAAGACATTTGCCTAAATTTACCAAAGACCTACTGAGCCAGACCCGAAGGGATATAAGGTTAATTGTGGGTCTACTAACAGGGCATTGTAGGCTGAATAGACACATGCACTACCTACAACTTGCGGATAGTGCGGTATGCCGATTCTGCAAGGTAGTGGAGGAGACCCCAGCGCACATCCTTTGTGAGTGCGCCGGCCTGGCGAGGATTAGGTTTCTTCAATTGGGGACGGGCAATCCCGAAGCTGGAAGCTTCATGACGGAGCCGCTCTCAGTTTTGCTAGGATTGATTAGGAGGGCAAAGCTGAGGGCTGTTCTGTAACTTAAGGGGATCCACAATAGACCTCAACTTGTAGGTCGCAGTGGAATGAGGCTCCCCCCCCCGCTTCTATTCTATTCTAGATATAGGAAAAGTTATATCCAAATAACTTATTTAACCAACTATTTTTAGAGGGGTTCATTATCATGAAACAAAATTTAGTATTCTTAATTTATAAAAAAAAGGGGGGTATTATACTTTAAACATTAATAATTTGTATATATTATGTTGATCGCAGTTGGGTCCGCAGAGAGGGGAAAATATCAGTGATATTTCCCACGATAGCTTGCTCTTCATTGTATGGACATCGACCTATTTCGGACGTTTGCCCATCATATTTTTAATGAAGCATAATCAACACTTTCTTGATAAACTGTGCGATAACAAAGACTTGCACAGAGCGAAATCAATTAACAAACCCTATGCTTTTTAATTGCGTGTGTAAACTGATTTTTCTCAATGCATGTCTGTTTTATAGCACTGTTTATCAAGAACATCCTGATGCTGGACGAACGCCCAAAACCACGTTGATACCCAGAAAATGAAGCAGCCTAGCATGGAAAAAACTTTGATATTATGTTAATATTATACCATATAGTTGGCTGGGGCCAAAGAAACTTTTTATTTTTTACTTTTTATCCTTCCTCAGGAAGTACAAAACAAAAAATATGGATATAAAGAAATTGTATGATGAAATTAAAACATATAGCACATAAACAATATTAAACAATATTAAAAGGATATGATACCTGTTAAGGAAGAATGTTGGAGGAGATTACTGTTTGGTTGTAGAGTAAGTTATGCCTGCAGAGTGAACAGAGAGGGGAAATATTTCCAAGTTGGGAAATATGAAGAATGTTAGAAATAAAAAACATGCACTCACCCTTGCCCACTCCTTTGATTTCCGAAATGCTTCTGTCCTACCCACCCATTCCAACCACCTGAAGCGACTTCTTTCTGAATCCATCCACATTAACCTCAAACCTAATTCTATCAACTACAGAAAAGACAAGGACGTCATTACCTCTTCTTACAACAACATTTTTCGCTTCCTCAAAAAGGCCCCCCCTCACCATTAAATTTCACATACCAACTTTCTATAATTTCCACTCATTTTCTAGTTTATTTATATTCATTTATTTCTCTTATAATTACTAATTGATTTGGTTTCTTCTTTGGCCCTAGCCAAGTAATTTTTTAGCTTGTTTAATTAACTACAGCCAAACATAAATATTGTTTACATTATTATTTTTATGCATTTTTATATTTATTTATGTTAAATTTATTATCTATTTTATGGAGAAGTTGTTGGGAATTATTTTCATCATTGTAGTTTATATGTAAGTAATTTGGGGGGGGGGGAGTATTTTATGTTTAATGTTTGAACATTGTAGAAGCTCTGCTTCTTCTTCTCAATCTGAATTTCCTCCACACATTTGATTGAAAAAGAGGCGATATTTGATTTACTACATCACCACTACTAAATTAAGAAACTCATTACCCTATGAACACTTTTATGATAAACAAATGAAATCGAAAGCAAATTATGGAAAGAAATGTTTAGTATATAACACGATGAAAACTTTGCATTTTTTTTTTTTTTTTTTAAATATTTAATAAAGTCATTTAAATAATTCATTTTTCCGAGTAAATAAAATGGATATTAATTTAAAACTCTAACGCAATTTTCATAAATGAAAATTAATTTAGCCAAGTCATAAATATGTCTATATTCTATTTTAATTACTGACGTTAAATACGGAAAAGTGAAAAAAAAAAAATAATAATAATGAATTATTAGTCAAATAAGCCTTCATTCAAAAATACATGAACGATTAACTGTCGATAATTAACATTCACTTAAGTGGTAAAATGAGGAGTACAATGTTGGAAAATTGACAGCTTACTAACTTTAAATGGCAGGTGGAAAAGCCAATTATCCTTTTTTTCTTCTTTTTTTTTTTAAAAAAAAAAAAACAAAACAATAAAGTGAATTTTTATCAAACGAGAGAATGGAAGCATATAGATACGAGTGTATTGGTATGGTTGGTGAAACGATGGAATCTATTTTAGCGAGTGTTTATAGACCATAATGGGGTGGGGGTGGAGGGAATATTCCATTTCAAAAATGCCATTGGAACAATTAAGTGTAAAATTGAAACATTGGCTCTATCGTAAAGAGTGGGGTTATTGTCTGTTTGCATTTTAACTGGAACATTGTATTAGTGACATATAAATAAAGCTATTGTTATTTTGTCTCAATATGGAGGATATTTGACAAGATAATTGCGCTGAGCAATGGTTTTATTTTCTTTCTTCCTTCACTTTGTACAGGAAGTAATTTAATTAACGATATGCGATTTCCGTTAGACAATACGTCGCATTTATAACAACAAATCTCTATAGGGAAACATAATGAAAATTTGTATGTTCAGAATCTACAAAAGAAGGAATACTTTTAAAAGTAGATCAGTGAAACGCATTGGACTAGCAAAGAGATCGTCCTGGGTTCGTTCAACAGTGCTGCTTTTAGATTTTCTCGCCCTAAGAGCCTCTGCACCTCATTGTCCGGTGAAGGACGCAGAGTTATCTGTGTGAGTGAATACTGTCCGGAGACCGGCATTGCACTAAGAAGGCTCCGAACTTTGGGATAGCTGTGTAGGCCCAGAAAGGCAATGAAAAAATGATACTTGTTACATCAAACAAAAGTATCATGTTTGAAATTGCTACAATTTAGTGGGATTTCATTTACGTTACTCAAAACACAAAAAAAAAAAAAAAAATCACGAAATGTACATGGCACATTCTAAATAAAAAAAAGTATTCTGCTAAATTTAATATTTGAATTTCCAAAAAGAAAGAAACTTTAATAACTTCCGCTTATTATCCAATAAAAGGAAGTATTACGTCTTGTTTTCGAAACTGAATTTTCAGTGAAATGAGATGTATGATGTGGCTCTATAATTAAAAGCACGGCTCATTTATTCCAAATCGGAATCAGATAGCGAGTTTACAGCAACCTATTTAGTGAATCTGCAGCAGCTGGTGCGTATGTGAGGAAATTTCGAGGCGGACGTGCTAGCAGTGAAAATAGTCATAGCAATACTTAAAAATCTATCAATATGGCTGGGCCGATCATATTAATTGGTTCCCATGCTGCTATATTAGCTCTCTTCTCCTATGACCTCCTTGTTCAACTAAGCAAGCCGCAAGTAATCTAATAAATAATGGCTGGACCGTTGTCTTTCAATGTGTTCCAAGTCAGGGCGGGATCGAGAGTAATGAGAGAGCAGATATTCTGGCAAAGGAGGCTCTACAATAGCACAATCTAGGACTCGGTTTAGCAAACATTACCCGCTTATTGCAGATTTTGCCAATAGAGGCATTCAGAAAAAACATGTGGAAGTTGCTGCCAGTAACTTCTGGTATGGATGGATAATCCCCTATCGCCTGATCTTCCGCGACAGGTGGATGCAGTAAATTTCTGTCTGCTGATAGGTAATGACTGTTTAGTTAGATACCTCCACAGAATCGGGGTTATTGCCTCCCCTGCTTTTCCCTTCTGTGATAGTGGAGAAATAGACGGACACCATCTTTTCGTCTATTCGGCTCTCGACGATGTGCTATACAGCACTGATTCTTTATTATTAAGTATTAATTTATACTGGACCTGAAGATCAATACCATACAGGCCTTATAGTTAATTGGCGTAGGAAAAAGAAAAATTTGTCAATATGACATTAGTTTAAACATATTACTTATTTTAAGTTTTTGATAATGATAAAACCAATTTTGTAAACTATAAAATTTTCAAATATATTTAAACTTTCGCCAAGAATTCAGGGCACCTGTTTTAGAAAGCCATCAATAAAGTTCTTTGAACTTATGACATTGCACATATCTTATTGATTGCAATATGCATCTTTACAGTAAGGTGAGAATAGTAATGTATTTTAACATCTTATAAGTACTGGCAACCATCCAATTCGTTCTCTTTAGGTGAGAGAATCACTTTAAGTGCGTTGTACATTTATTAGCACTATTGTAATGTTACATTGTTTAGTTGGAAATTTATTTATTATTAAAGCCAAAGATTTACTGTACTTGTTTTTAATTTATGAATTCTAAATCAGATGTTAAATATCAAGATCGGTACAATATTTAGAATTTTATTTTTGCTTTCTGTGAAAGAGAAATACCATGTTTACATACAAACAATCATTAACTATTCAAACCCATTGGATTTTTTGGCACTGAGCTTAGACATTGACTAATACACATTGTATACAAATCGTTCCAATTATAAATTGCCAGCAAAATAGGAAATACCATTCTAGAAAGAAAAGAGGAAAATGTAAAAAAAAAAATATTCAAGATGAAAAATACGTTAGCTTAGAAGAGAGAAAAAAAATGAAGTTTTGGAATAACGATGTATTACCAAGTGATAGCTGACAGAATACACCGCCGACTATATAATATATATCTGAAACTAAAGAAAATTTAGTTGAAATGGATGGTTCTTCACTGGGGAATGGAAATTGTCCTATTTTTATTGATAACGATATGAACTTAATTTATCTATCGTATTGTAAAAAAATGATTTAATTTTTGTTTACTTTCATTAACAATCAATAAGTAATTAATTGATATTTGTCATTAATATCATTTGTATAAATTTCTGTAGGTATTTAAATAATTTTCATATTTCTACTTTTAATAAAGAACCTATTTATAAATACTTAAAGATATTTCTTTAACTGATTGATATAGCTTCAGAGAATCATGGAAGTATTATAAAAAGGTGGTGAGGAGCGAGGACAAGAGATTTATGCAGGTTCAATTTGTATGATTAATGATGATTATATCCTTTTCTACAATTCTCTTTTCAACGTATTCCATTAATTTAAATAAAGTTTAATTCCATTCATATTGTAGATCATTTATATATGTGACTGAGGTTTCCTTTTTTTTTTTTTAAAACAGGAAGTTAATCTGAAATCAAACAAGCTACATCATGGATCTTCTGGTTTTATTTGCTCAATAAAAAATCCCCGAACTGTTATTATAATAAATAATAGTAAAAATCTATAAAAATATAAAATGTTTATGATTGGTTGAGAAAATGGTTTATCACAGACGACATTCTAGTTTGAACAGCCGCCTAATCTGCTGGAAATTCTGCGCAGTTCACTAGATGATTGGCCAAGGAGACTTAAATTATGCAATAAAGCTAGAGTTGAGCATTTTGATTATTATTTTTTTTTTTTTAATTGTTCTTGATTGCGGATCTGCTACCTCTGACTACTCGCTGGCCGGCGCCGGAGTTCCTCAGGGTAGTATACTTGGTCCGCTTCTATATACTGTATTCACTTCAGATCTACAAACCTATACAAACACTCTTCTTTGCACTTATGCTGATGACACCGCCATCCTTGCATCCAGCTCTGATCCCATAACTGCCTCCACTCTCTTACAGAATCATTTAAATAAAATAGAATCTTGGGCCAAAAAATGGCGGATTCAACTCAACCCACAAAAATGTCAACAAATCACCTTTACACTGAGTCGTGCCTCCTGTTCTTAATCCTTCAACTCAATACACTCTCCCTCCTGCAAACTTAGTTCGCTACCTTGGGATGTACATCGACAAAAGACTAACTTGAAACTAAAAAGACTGGAACTTAACAAACGGAATAAGTTACTACTCAGACTAATAGGAAGGCGATAAAAACTACCTCAAACCTATGTGGACTTACGGACTTGAACTGTGGGGTTCAACCAAGCGCTCCAATTCCCAGAAAATTCAGACTTTTCAGTAAAAAATACTCCGTCAGATAGCAGATGCTCCATTCTATGCCTCTAACTCTACCCTTCACAACGATCTCAAAATCCCATATGTATCTGAAGCTGTCAAATCTAAATATAAAAAATTCTATGACTCTCTTACTCTCAACTCTAATCCTCTTGTACAAAATGTCGCCTCCACAACTATACAGATAATCCATCCCGTCGTCTAAGGCGCTGTTGGCCCCGTAATCACCTCCAGCAATAGGAAGTAATTCCTGTGAGAGTATTACCGCTGGGTAGCTTTTCTGCTCCAGCTAATCACGTCATTCATCATCACACATCATCATATTCACTTATTATATTTATTTATGTAGATTGTGAATTCCAAAAAAAAAAATAATATTTTGGGTTATTATTGTTCCTTCTCAAATATAAAATTTTGTTTAATTTAAAACTGGTGGCTTTTATCTCTTACTTTTAACTGCCACTATTTATGGCAGGATAGGTAAACTTAAATTTATTCAGAAGAATGTATTTGTGTGAAACATTATATCCTGAGTAATGCAAATAATTATTCTTTTAACTAAGAATTATAATTCTATTTAAATGAAATAAATTTGAAGAATAAACCATTAGAAATGGAAAGAAAATGGGTTTAAAATGTATTTACTCTGTGGAAAATTAAAGCAGTATTTGCTGGGAGTATTTTTGTGAAGTAGTTTACAAAAGAGTAAGGTAACCTTTTTGAAAGGAGGAAAAGTTATATAGAGAAGCAGGTGAAGATGGTGAAGTTGTAGGAATGATAAGGGAAGGGGGGAAGAGAAAGAAAAGATCAAGAGGGGTAAGATGAAGTGATTGGGAAAGAGGAAGTAAGACAAAGAGAGAGATAAATCGAGCGGTTGTCCCACCGGATCGGTGGATAAATAATGTGCCAGAGAGGTCCTTTAATGAAGTAGGGTCCCGGGATCAATCTGAGAACAAAGTACTGTCCCTTTGTCCTGTTCGATCAACAAGTAAACCCCGGTAGCATTACACACAAACGCACACACCGAATACACAGATACACCCGGAATCCTCTTTCTATACAAAACTGCTCATACGTACGCACTGTGTAACAGGGTTTGTTGAGTTCTGTGAACTGGTCTGAAAAGGAATGGTGAGCTACAAACGCACGTGATGAATCGCCAGCGTCCAATCATTTACCCACTGACACTGGCCACACTTCGTAATGACTTTTTCTCTTAGTTTAGCTCAGTGTGATTGATGGAACGATAGCACGTTCATGCAACAACCCTGTCTCGACTAAATTTTTTTTTTTTTTTTTTTATGCTTCTGGCAAGTTGTTATCGCTACTTTTTTTTTTACTTCGAGGAAAATTATTTTACTTTGAGATAATTTAAAAAGAAGTAAAGATCACACTTTTGAAAGTGAAGATAAAAAATTTTTAATGGAATAACTTTTGAGACTAGTTCTTCTTCTAGGGCACTTCATTATAAATGCTATTAAAATTTTCTCACTTAAAATTCTAGAAAATATATTTCAGTAGAGAATTTTATTTCTATTATTTAAGTCATAAATTCAATGGTAATTTCAAGTCTAATATTACTTTTAAAAATGCCCATCGCGCGGAAAACTGTAAAACTTATCATGTATTTTATAACAGCGATAATTTAATTATGCTCTATGTCAATCATAATCCCCAAAGAGATCTCTAAGATTTATTACTTAATGTGAACTCAATTCGTAAAATAATCAATACTTTTATTTCCTCCTGTCTGACCAGCAGATATTTCCTCCAGTAATCGTAGCAGATATTTGAGAAATCCATGTGAAAGTATTGACCATTTCCATTAAAGTTTCATTCCTGAACAAATTCAGCTATTTTATAAATTTCATGAACAATGGGATTTTAGTAGATCTTATTATACTGTATCATATGGCATGGAAGACTATCTCGGAATATATTGCGTGTTAAAATCATAGAATGAAAAGATTGGAATAGACAGAAGTGGAATTAGGCAATTTTTATATCGACAGGAGATCATTATATTAAAATATTTCGCTTCACTAAATCAAAGGGTTCATCATAAACAAAAAAATCATCCACTTAAAAATGAGCAGGTCATTTGTTTTAGGGAAAAGTTTCGAGCATCATCTTACAACCTTCAGAGATTTCTGTTAATTCGTTTAGTCTGTTGATGTGTAGTCATTTACAGGTTTCAAAATAGAAGTTTGGTTCAATAGAAGTTTCTAGGATGTACATTTATTAATAAATTTGAGAGCGATCTTAATAAAAAAAATCTACATTAGCTGATTGCTCCATTGGCTTTCAAGGTGTAACGATACTGAAGAGGTTCATTGCAATATGGGAAAAACATATAGGTTTCTTAGCAAACCAATGAGATGGCCTCAACCCGTTTTTTTTTTTGTTTTTTTTGAGGGTTCTGTATCGCGACCATTATGTTGATCTATTGTACCCCCTCTGGTGCCCAGGACTGGCTCATCTATAGCACCCTCTCCAGGTTGAGCTCTCTAAGGAATCCCAAAATCCTGGAAGGTTCTAGGGAGGGTATTTCCTCCTCCCCTATCTGGTAACGACCCAGACTACTGAATCTTCTTTGAATGACGGCATCACAGTCCGAGAGGAGATGTATCGGAGTTTCCTCCATTTCTCCACTGAATCTACATGTGCCATCATCTTCTAGGCCAAGCTTTCTCAGGTGTCCTCTGAGTCTGCAATGCTCCGTAAGGAATCCCGTAAGAATACGGATCCTATTCTTATTCAGACTGATGCAGGCTTTCGACCTTTCCTGGTTATAGCCACCCAGACAGACCTTGGCCTGCCTCAGTTCCGGGATGGTGTTCCAAAGACGAGCTCTTTCCGCCACCTCCTCCTTCTTGATTTCTTCTAAGAATACTTGGTCGCTGACTCCACAAAAGGGCTCTGGCTTAATGAGAGGAGATACAGCGACTTCTTTTGCCAGGGTGTCGGCTACCTCATTACCCTCCACGCCGTCATATCCCGGCACCCAATGTAGGGTAACTTTCTTCTGCCTAGGTCATTAAACTTACCAAGGCATTCCCATAGCATTTTAGAACTGATTTTATAAGCACTCAGTGCTTTAATGGCCGTCTGACTATCGGATAGGATAACTATCTCCTGATTCCGATATCCTCGATCAAGGTTCAGCTGAACGCACCTTCCAATAGCGTGAATTTCCGCCTGAAAGATGCTGGAAAACCTACCCATGGGATCACTCCTGCCCCAGTTCCTTCGAGGGTCTTAGACCCATCTGTATACCACTTAGTGGCATGCTTGCTAATACTATCCAGGGCGGATCCTTCGCTGCACTCCCTTTTCGTACTTAGCTTCGTAGAAAAATTCCTAACGAAGCTATATTTCTTAGTCATACTATCTCTAGGAAAGTTCCAGGGGAGGGAGCCAACAGAAGGAAACGTTCGCTTCCTAGAGCTTAGCCCCATGTCTCCCCACGCCAACCCTAGAGATACTGAGGAGGGCTCCTTTCGCCACCCTCAACCCGGTTACTCGTATTTTTCATGAAAATGTCCGCGGAAACCTAATGAAATCTGAAATCAAAATATATTTTTCCTTTAAACAATAATTCATTGCTAGAATAAAATAATGTTTAAGAAAAATGTTTAAAGGTGTGATTTATGAGGTGAAATGTTCATTTATAATGCATTGCGGCAAATCTGATTTACTTTGAAAGATGTGTGTTACTAAGAGAGAGGCTTAAGGCCTAAACGAAAAATGAGTTTTTCTGTTAGAGCCAACTTTAGAGTCTTGGCCAGTCTTTGAATTAATAAAGAGTGTATTAGAACGTTTTAACTTTATGATGACCATTTAAGGGCTAGATTTTATATATATATACCTGTAATAAACCCGTCTTTGACTAGGGCGTTAATAAAAATTTCAATTGTTTGATCGGTCAGAAATATTTCGTTCCAGTTTAAATGCTAAAGATCAGGAATAAGAACTGTAATAAATAAGCCACTTTAGTGGCTTTTGTCAAATCTCTCATTATCATTACTGTACGTCTTAATAAAAACTAAAAACTGAAACGAAACATCATAATACGACATTCTCCTGCTGCAATTAATACAATCAAACAAAAATTAACAATTTTTCTGAAACTTGGAATTTTATTTATTTGCTCTATCATAAATATAGTGGTGGTGGGGGATATATGGCCTACTTAAGGCTGAGTAGAATGATTACACTGTGCTCCAGATTACAGCCCCAATAATATTGAAATAATAATCACAAATTCCATAGAAATCCTAAAATAAGATTTTTGGGGGGGGAATGTTTCAAATAAAAATGATTTTTTTTTTTTTTAACTATGCAGTTTGCATTCCAAGCTTAAAGAAAATCTTTTTCAAAAATATTCTAAAAAAAAAAAAAACCTCAAAATCTAATCTGTAAAGTGGCTCTTCTTGTTAAATCGTTTTTTTCCAATTTGGAATTCTAGTAATTTTTCTAACGTACTTTACACCCATTCAGTGCGATCTATCTGCGATCGCAATAAAAATCAATTAACCACGTGTGCGGATATTTACGATCGCAGAAATTTGGTTTATGTCAACCAGAAGTGTTCTAGCGTGTCCCCACGCCCCCCTACATATTCAGTTATATACTTGATTCAATAAGAAGAATTTATGTGTTTATCGTTTCCAAAAATAGGACAATTAGTTGCTGAGATTATTGCAATTAAAGATTAATTTTATTTTTTTTTTTTTAAATATTTGCTTATAAATATAAATAAATGAATTTTTTTTTTTATCTTATGATCTATTTATTTTAATTATTACAGGAGTTAGAGAAGGGATTAGCTAAGTGGACTCCCACGCGGAGGACCCGGGTTCGTGCCCAGCTGTTCGAGTCCCTTAGATTTTTTTCTTCCTAGGAGCCTCTACAGCTCACTGTCCGGTGATGGACAGTGTTGTCTGTAACGAGAAAACACTGTCCGGAAGCTGCCAGTGCACTGAGAAAGCTCCGGGCGCCAATGACCATAGGTGTTGACAGAAGTGGAATTAGGCAATTTTTATATCGACAGGAGATCATTATATTAAAATATTAAGAGCTTTAGCATTTAATGATGGCTTTAGATTAGAAGAATTTGATAATATTATAGAATTGCTTGTTGAATACCAAATTTCGCTTCGCTAAATTAAAGGGTTCATCATAAATAAAAAATCACCCACTTAAAAATGAGCAGGTCTTTTGTTTTAGGGAAAGTTTCGAGCATCAACTTAAACTTCAGAGATGTCTGTTAATTCGTTTAGCCTGTTGATGTGTATCATTTACAGGTTCCAAAATAGAAGTTTGGTTCAATAGAAGTTTCTAAGATGCCCGCCTTAAATTAAAAAAAACAAAAAACAAACAGGAGTTAAGACATTTAAAAAAACATACGATGCAACGCTCAATTTGAGGAATCTCACTCTTGACAGGCCGTCGCAATGTCAGAGGACATGGAACGGTATCTGTTCTGCTGAAATGCGAAACCTTCCGTGACCATTGTCACACCACTCCTAATATGCACTTCCTGATCCTACAGGCCCGGAAAACAGACCCACTTAACCTTTAATGCCTCATAGTTCTAGATGAACATGTGATGGATGCCAGAAATATAAAAATATATTTCATTTGAAATTATCAAAGTTATGAAGAAAATGTAACATTCGCTGGCAAAAAGGACTATTCAGGTAGAAGACCACCATTGTCTTTTAGAGTTCATAGAACTCGGTAAGCATTGTCTACCCCTTCTCACAGGGGAAGATTTGAACTAACAATTAGAAGGCATTCTTTCAAGGCAGTCTACATACTGCTTTCAAACAAAAACAGTCTGAATTAGACATTCTACCAGTAAACATCAGTGCCAGTTTAAGTGTTAACTTTAAGTAAAATCAATCTAACTAGTTTCCACAATATATTAATCACTTTATACATTCTGTTAGAAGCACAGATAACATTCAATAGAAAAAACAGGTTCGAATTAACATGAACTAAAATATTTTATTTGGTCAATAAATAAGCACAAATTATTACAAAGCACAAAAAATATAAAGCACACAATTCCTTCTTTTTAAAATTCAAAAAAGATATATAAGTCAACCCCGCAGCTGTTTTTTCATATGGTTTAAATACTTAAATACTATTTCCCCGTTGCTTAACATCCTCCCACCTTTGAGTGGTTTACTCAAACAGATTCGGAGCTTCGGCTCGATTAAATAAGTTAAGTCTCACCGGTCTCTGGATGCTCCTTCCTCTCCGCGAAAACTCTGGCAAGGATGAGACAGACATCTCTAGAGGATATAATCTCTGCAGGGTCTCAAAAGCACACCTTGGGTCGTTTTAATGCTGGCACATCTAATTTTGCCGTCTCTCCGGGATGGACTTGAACTACAATGCCACCTTATTCGTTTATGTTGATCATCACCCACGATAACAACCTCGCGGACATTTATTGAACATTATGACCTGGCTCCTTCCTGTATTAGTTGGCCAAGGTACTCTCGTCTAAACCGTTGTTTCAACTGTTGAAGTAGTTTCTGACGATACCTCACTCTGCTTTGCAAATGCGTGGCTTCAATTATATTGATGTCCTCTACTTCTCCATGTTTGACATCCCTCAAAAATAGTGCGGGTGTTAGCGGTATCAACTCATCGGCATCTCCTGAGCAGTAAGTTAAAGGCCGAGAATTTATCACTGCTTCACAATCACAAAGCACGGTCTGCAGTTCTTCGAAACTTAAATGTGCTCGATGAAGTGTTTTTCTCAATAAATCCTTGACGATGCGTATTATTCTTTCCCACCAACCACCCCACCAGGCAGCTGAGGGAGGATTAAATTTCCACTGTATCCGTCCTATTTCTTTTTCTTTAGATACCTTACTCTAATCCACCCTTTGAAACTCGTTTTGTGCTCCGTGAAAATTAGTACCATTATCAGAATAAATGATCGTAGGTCTGCCTCGCCGGGCGATAAAGCGGCGTAAAGCCTGCAAAAAGGTCTCCGTAGACAAGGAAGAAACTAATTCGAGATGCACAGCTCGATATACAGCACACGTGAATAATACTATCCATACCTTACCTTCCTTGACGTGCAAAGGACCTGCTAGATCAATCCCGATAATTTCAAATACTGCACTGTCTCTAACCCGATCGTGCGGGAGTACTGCGGGTTCTGATGGTATTGGTTTCTGGAGATATCTTTTGCAACGGACACAGTTACGAATAACTTTCTTGATAGCTTTTTTAGCACCTATAATCCAGTACCTTTCCCTCAAAACTCCAAATAATAGCTGGGGTCCGGCGTGACATGCTGTACGGTGTTCCTCTTCGATAAGCCTAATTATCAATGGATGATTTCCAGGCAGCACAATCGGATATAAGAAATTATATGTATCCTCTCGCTCGGTGATCCTTGATTCAAGTCGTAGGAGGCCCTCATCATCCTGGAAAATTTTTCCAAGACTTGCACGGCGATGACCTTTAATTGAACTTCTTTGCACATTTTTAAACAACATTTTTTCCGCAACGATAATTTCATCCGTTGATAGCGCACCAATGTATTTCACGCTACCCTTACCGATATTGTGCACAAAACGTCTCATCCAAGCTACCATGCGTAAAATTCTTCGGTAGCTGGAAAAATACCTAAGGTAATCAAGATCTTCTTCTTCCGCATCTATATTACCAAGAAGTAACGACATTTCTTCCTTTTCCACTACAGCACCGGGGCATGTAAAATTCATTTCTAATGGCCAATTTTCCTCTGAAAGGTGTAGCCATGGTGGCCCTTCCCACCATCTTTCTTGCACTAATTGTACGGCCGAACACCCTCGAGAAGGTAGATCGGCCGGGTTTTGTTCTCCCGGTACGAATCTCCATTGTCCTGGTGAACTTAAGGTACGAATCTCTTTTACTCTGTTACGAACAAAGGTAGTCCAAGCACCTTCCTTAGTTATCCACCAGATGGCATTGGATGAATCACTCCAATAAGTTGTCGGAATTTCTAAATCATGAAGTGCTTTCTTTATAGAATTAGCCAATCGAACTCCTATCAAACAAACCATCAGTTCTAGGCGAGGAATAGTAATCTTTTCTATCGGTGCAACCCTAGACTTTGCCCGCAACATTTTTATATGGACATGACCGTTTTCGTCACACGTGCGAATAAAAACGCAAGCAGCATAAGCCTTTTGACTAGCGTCACTGAAAACGTGCAATTGCGAATTCTGTCCTCTTCTCGTGAATCTTGGCAGCTCTATTTGTCCTAACAATGGTACTTGATTTTGCCAGTTCAAGAACTTAGCTTCGTATTCTTCAGGGACACACTCGTCCCAGCTCAGTTTCAGCGACCATAGCTCTTGGAGTAAAATCTTAGGACGAAGCGTAAAAGGACAGGTATATCCTATTGGGTCAAATATTCTTTGCGCACAAGACAGTATAACTCTTTTTGTAATGTCTATATGAGACATTTCAGGAATATTGCAACGTAACGTATCCCTACCCAAATTCCACACAAACCCCAAGACAGATACTTCTCGATCCATCGAGTTGGGTGTAGGGAATTGCAAATGATTACTCTCCCAGCCACGCAAATTAAAACAACCCTCTTTCAAGGCTGCTGTGGATTTTGTTACAAACCGCTCCAACTCCTCTACGTTAGAAACACTATAAACACAATTATCGACATAAAAGGCATCCTTCAACTTCTGTACAGTATTTACATATTTATCCGATACTCTATCCAAATGATATTTTAAGACTGCATTTAAAAGAAAAGGGCTGGATGTCACCCCAAACACAACCCTCCTATGCCGATACTCCTTGCCGTCTATACCGAAAAAGCGCAAAAAATTTCGTTGGTCAGGCGCAACTGCCATCTGTAAAAATGCTTTTTCTATATCTGAGATAACACCTAATTTATCATTTCTGAATCTTTCCAAAACATCAGGTATCTCTTCAATAAGATTTAACCCTTTTTCCAAGCAATCATTTAACGATGAATACCCCTTCTGATGAGAGGATGCATCAAAC